>SEYY01008943.1:0-2500 GCA_009176605.1 Armadillidium nasatum
TTTAGGGCATGGTGAGCTGTTGGAGAGAAAGCATTATAACTAAGAGCTATAAGATTATGGTCAGAGTTACCAATAGGAGGGAATATGGTGTATTTATAACTAGAGTAGGAGTAGTGGTGAAGCATAAATCAAGTGTATTCAAGAATTGGTTAGGACGATCTGGAATGTGTGTGGGTTCCCTAATCAACTGCTCCAGATCGTTAAGAATACTGAATGATTTGGCCTCCCTCCCACCTGTATCAGTGTGAAAGGAGCCCAACCACTCAGTGTGGTGTACATTGAAATCCCCCAAATAGAGGACTTCAGCATTTGATAGTAACAGTCTCGTGAGTAGTAGTCAGAGGGCATATATATATATATATATATATATATATATATATATATATATATATATATATATATATATATATATATATATATATATATATATATATATATATATATAGTATATATAGACAGTATAACACCCCACAGGAAATAAAAACAAAAATTAAAATTGGAGCGAGCTTTCGAAGGGATAGCCACCCTTCCTCTTTCAGGCTCTAGTTTATAATAAACTAGAGCCTGAAAGAGGAAGGGTGGCTATCCCTTCGAAAGCTCGCTCCAATTTTAATTTTTGTTTTTATTTCCTGTGGGGTGTTATACTGTCTAAAATTTTACACGGTTATAGTGTTTTATATATCTATATATATATATATATATATATATATATATATATATATATATATATATATATATATATATATATATATATATATATATATATATATATATATATATATATATATATATATATACTCAACAGCAATTAATTAATGCTAGGAGAGTGACCCTGTAGTAGTCATCTTCTGGTCTTTCTCTCAGAGGGGAGAGAAAACATGGGAATTTCAATCACCAAAACTCTGATATATCCATCTTTCTACTCGATAGAAAATTCAATTCAATTCTGACATCGCCATTCAAACTTTCGTCTGTCCTTAAATATTCTCGCTATTTCTTTTTCTAGTAATCTTTCTTTAAAGGATTACAATACTTCTCTATGAAAACAAGCTTCTATGATGTTTAATATTCTGGAGCTCCTTTGAAATTTGTTTACTTTTCACAGGTGTCTTGTTTTCAATGTATGGAGTACGTTTCACACATCTGGGATAGTCCCACTCATGTTGCTCTTGAAAAGATAGAATCTAAGTCTTTTCAGTTCTTTCACACTAATTCTCTTCAATCTCTTTGCGCACGTCAAATTTCTGTTACTTTCCATTCTATCGCTCATTACAACAGCACTGCTCTTTTGAACTCTACTATCGCATACCTCCTTCAATGAAACAGGATAGTGAGACACGTCTTTCTACAATCTATTTCATTTTTCTGTCGAGAAAATTTCGAGAGGAAATGAGGAAGGTGGAATAAAGATAGTAACTTTAACTATTCTGTCATTATACCTTGAAAATATGAAAAATTTCAGTTATATATATAGGGTTATATATATATATATATATATATATATATATATATATAATATATAATATATATATATATATATATATATATATATATATATATATATATATAATAAAATCTGACAAACAGATGATTATCGCAGGATACATCAACATCGGTGCGGTGCGCACCAGAGGCCGCACCACGCACCGCACCGCACCGCACCGTTGATTTTCCTTTGCGCACCGCACCGCACCGCACTTTTATTTTTTCTTTCGCACCGCACCGCACCGCACCGGGTTGCTGAAAAAGTGTTGCGCACCGACCGCACCGCACCAAAATGACCGCACCACGCACCGCACCGCACCGCACCCGGTGCGTCGGCCAACCCTAATATATATATATATATATATATATATATATATATATATATATATATATATATATATATATATATATATATATATATATATATATATATATATATATATATATATATATATATATATATATATATATATATATATATATATATATATATATATATATATATATATATATATATATATATATATATATATATATATATAATCAGACTGTGTAGGTCAATGACTCACAGGAGCTCACCTCAGGTATGTAAATAAAAAATTAGGGAACTCTTAATAATAGTTTCACTACAAAAATTGTCCTAACGAATGGTTGGGACAAGTGGTAAAAATGTTAGTAAAATATTCAATAGAGAAAAGATATGCTAAACGTAAGAAAGTCGCTTCACCGATTTATTTTCTAATTAGAAAATAACTGAAAACCTTTGTTGTGACATTTTCGCCTCTTGTTCCAACGATTCGTAATACAATTTTTGCAGTGTTCTGTTGCAGTCAATACATGTAGTATGAGGAGAGTGATGCAAAAAAATCAACGACAGGAAAGAGTTGAGAGAGAGAGAGAGAGAGAGAGAGAGAGAGAGAGAGAGAGAGAGAGAGAGAGAGAGAGAGAGAGAGAGAAAGTTGGTGAATGTAGGACAGTTTGGCTTTTACCTTTCAAGAGTTGCTGTGAGTGGAAA
>SEYY01008943.1:12500-17500 GCA_009176605.1 Armadillidium nasatum
TTTGGGCTTAAGTTAATTTTTATGCTAAAAGCAATCTATTTTCCCCCCTCACTTTATTGAGGGGAAAATATTATTTTTTAATTAGGTTCTGCAATTTTCAAATTTGGGTTGAAAGTTAATTTTTAGCAAAAAAAAATAAATAAATAAAAAAAAAAAAAAAAAAAAAAAAAAAAAAAAACAATACTTACTTTTTTTCCCATCAACTTTACTGTCAAATACAAACGTGTTTTCGTATTTGAAACTACATCGTCAATCTCGCCAAAAAGTACAATTGACATGTTTGTCAATATGTAGAAATTTGAAATATGATAAATTTCAGCATGTATCGGTTTGTTCGTATGCCTGAATATCCATGTGTGTATGTGTGTGTGTGTGCTTTTACATTTTTTCATTGAGAAACTGAAATTTTGTGGACATTCATAAATTTACAGATTCAAAATGTTTTTGAAAATTATATATATAAATATATACATATATTTTTTTTTTTTTTTTTTTTTTTTTTTTTTTTTAAAAAATCTTTTGAATGCGCATAAAATTTGTCAAAAAAAAAAAAAAAAAAAAAAAAATGCATTTTTTTTTTTTTTTTAATTTTTAATTATTTTTTATTTTTAAAAAAAAAAAAAAAAAAAAAAAAAAAAAAAAAAAAAAAAAAAAGAAAAAAAGAAAACCCTAAAAATATAGATACGAGAAACTGCGAGAAATACATTGTGATATTGTTTTAATTTACATATTCAAAAATGAAGAAGCGGCGTGACAATTTCCACGCTTGCATTCTCAATGGGATAAAAGGCATTTTAAATACAAATAAATAATAAATTTTAATATAAATAATAGAAATAAATTATAAATTTTAATATAAATTTTAATATAAAAATAATAGAAATAAATAATATATTTTAATATAAATTCTAATATAAATAAATAAATGTGTTTATTTTGCTTCACAAAAATTAATAATGGAATATATGCATTGTGTAAATTTTATTTTTTTTATTTTTTATTAATTACTTAAACTGTTATTCTTGCTTTACTTGCTTTCTTTTTTTTCTTCCTGTTCTTGTTTATCTTTATATTCTTTTTGTTTGTTTGTTGTTATTTTCTTCTTCTTCTTTTATTATTATTATTATTATTATTATTATTATTATTATTATTATTATTATTATTATTATTATTATTATTATTATTATTATTAGTTATATTTATTTTTATAATTTTTTCAATTTTATTTTAGTATTTATTGATTTTTTTTTTTCCAGTTCAAAATAACTTCGAAGATATTTATATTTTCTCTTTTTTTTTCATTTTCTTAAACATTTTTTTTTTTTTTTTTTGAATATTTTAAGTTTTTTTTTTTTTTTTTTTTTTTTTTTTGAATATTTAGACTTTTTTTCTTGCCATGGAATTTAGGGAATAAATTTTGAAAATGAGCCTAATTTAATATAGAAACTTTGGCTATAGATTGCTATCTTCGTACTATTAAAGAAAATAAATATTTGTAATTGGACAAACTTAAATATTTTTTTCAAAATTTACAGCAATTTTTTTTTAACCTTTATTTTTTTCGTTATTCTTTTACGGTTTCTTGAAAACTTTTTAAAATAATACTCGACTGCACACCTACACATACTTGAAAATTTTAAAGGAAGATAAGAATCATCTACACTGGAAAAATTCTGCCTTTTTTTTCTTTGTAGATTAGAATTAATATTTATTTATCATGATTTCGTATTATTTTATGCGAGTTAAATGAATTGTTTTTTTTAAATAGATATGAAATATGATGTAATTTTGCAAATAATTTTAAACTAAAATTACCTTAATATTAAATAATCCATTTATTATCATATTTTTTTACTTATATGGAGAAGGGATGCATCTAATAGCTGAATTAATACCATTCATCAACTTGCTGTAAAAGTTTCAGGTAATTTTTAAGAAGCTTTGGAAATATAAACATTTTTAAAATAATAAGATATGTTGCCTTTTTGAGATACTAACACTATTCCGGGTATAGCCATAAAAATCCCAAAAATTAAATTAAAAGATTTCAGATGAATAAAGAAGTGTTTGACCTCTCCCCCATAAAAAAAAATCTAATTTAAAAATTTTAAAAACAAAAACGAAAATAAGAAACCATAGAAACTTTTTCATTTGGACCCTTTTATTGAAGCTTTTACGACACACAGAAGAGCTGTGCCGTTATAAAACCATTTAAAGTAAAAAAAATATATCTGATGTTTAAAAAACTACTTATGCATATATTTTAATTGTTATGCATATATTTATTATTCCTATTTCCTGCAAGCTTCACTGGTAAAAGGTACATTCTGTATAGTCAGTGCTAAGAGTATAATAATACTTTACGCAAGGATGCAGAGGGAGATAAATCTAAAAAGAAGAGTAATTTAGAGAAGTTTGATAAAAGGGTGTGTGATATCACAATTTTTTTCATTCACTTTGCGAAATTATTATTAGAGTAATCAGTTTGAAGAGGTAAAAAGTAAAGAAACAGATGCGGTTGGAAGGTATTGTTAATGTTGCAATAACTACCAGTACATATGAACATACACTATATACACACATACGTACTTTAATTTTACAGAAAGAGTATTAAAAATAAAACAAATATGAAAACTTGTGGCAGCAATAACTCCTACTCACATGAAAATTATATTTAAGCTTTTACTTTTTAAAACAAGCTCCAAAACGTACTGCCTACTGACATAGATGCAACGTATCTCAATATTCTAGCCTAAAATTGTCAGATACTTCCATATTTAAAATTTTTTTCACATTTATGATTGCTTTTTGGAGGGTTAATTCAAAATATGATATACAAATTAGGTTTATGCATGGTACTTCCTGTAAACCAAAATGGATCTATGCGAAAAAGCAGAGGACAATGATGAAATTCAAGCATCATATACAGATTCAGCACAGGAAATAAATAAACTTTCGCTAAAAGTGAACATTTAGAAAAATCACAACTGACCATAATTGTCCTTGTAACGTTTCTTATATATGTTTTGGCATCATGTATTTGGGTGTTTATTCTATTGTATATAGGCACACACTTTATATATATATATATATATATATATATATATATATATATATATATATATATATATATATATATATATATATATATATATATATATATATATATATATATATATATATAGCTCTATCATCCATTATGATAATTTTCCTTGCACAGTTTCCCTTTGTATGTGAGTTTGTGTATATTCTTTTATGTATGTGCGTGTGTGTGTAGGTGTGTTCAGTTGTGCATTTGTACTTGCCTAAAGTTTATAGAAAGAGGATGAATTTGGGATTTTCTCTGTGGATGATTTATTTGCCAATATAATAAAACGGAAATGGTAAATTTTGAAATTTATTTTATTGTGTGCCCCTGAGTGCAATCTTTCATAAAATTTTTAATATACCTCAAATATATATATATATATATATATATATATATATATATATATATATATATATATATATATATATATATATATATATATATATATATATATATATATATATATATATATATATATATATATATATATATATATATATATATATATATATATATATATATATATATATATATATATATATATATATATAGATATAAAGAGAGAGTGAGAGAGAGAGAGAGACAGAGAGAGAGAGAGAGACAGAGACAGAGAGAGAGAGAGAGAGACAGAGAGAGAAGAGAGAGAGAAAGAGAGAATGGACAAATTAATCTGAACACCATGCTAAAAATTACACATTTTTCTTGTCGGCAACACTGCTTGTTAGGTAAGACGGGTTTGCATTATATTTCAGGGTGCTACAGGCATTGTTGTGTGACTGTTAACGTGTCACGAGCGATAGTATCGACAGTGATGACAGCTAACCGAAAACATAGTAAAACGTCATCTACGAAAATTGCTAGTGGCGCTAGGTCAAAGGTGACAGAGAGAGACCATTGGATCCTAAAATAAATTGTGAATAAATAACATAAAGCTACTGCTACAAAGGTAATAACAGAACTCAACTTCAATTTGTTTCGACAACTACAGTACGGAGAGAGTTCCGTAAATTCAACATTCCAGAAAGGCTGCAATTCGAAATTTTGTATTATAAAATCCAACTCTAAGCTGCGAAATTAGTGGTGTAACGATCACAAAACCTGGAAAACTGATGATTAAAAGTGGCCTAATCGGAAGAATAATCTTTTACAATATTCAGAACGTACGGATGGGTTTATGTTTAGAAAACCTCCCCCCAAAAAAAGCGAACGATCCAGACTACCTGCTTCCGTTATGATGTGGGTGGTCATGTCGTAGTATTCAGCTTGTCCTATCATAACCATCAATGGCCAGATGATTGCGAATAAAATATTCTGACAAATGGAACGATGAAGTTCTTTCTATGAGCAGCATAAAATTGCCAAACACTAATCATATTTCCAAGATAATAATGCACTCATTCAAAATAATTTGGTTGTGCTTTGAGAAGCATCAAAATATTATCAAGCATCTTCCCTGGCCAAACATATATAATTCCGCTCTAAGAAATAGATAAATAGGAGAAATTAAACTAAGCCTTTCTATTTCTTTTCTATAGAAAGGAATTAGAAAGGTCTGTTTTTGCAGTGTACTGAAGCAATTAGCGGATGTTCTGGTACAGTAATGGGACAACAGTCCAATGGAAACTATTTAAAATCTCTAAGAATCTATTCCGCTAAGAATTGAGGCTCTTCTACATTCAAATGGTGGCCTAGCACCTTACATTGAGTCAGGTGTTCATATAATATTGTTCACTCCGTATATACATAAATAGACAAATAAATTATATATATATATATATATATATATATATATATATATATATATATTATATATATATATATATATATATATATATATATATATATATATATATATATATATGTATATATATATATATATATATATATATATAATATATATATATATATATAT
>SEYY01008943.1:20000-25000 GCA_009176605.1 Armadillidium nasatum
TATATATATATATATATATATATATATATATATATATATATATATATATATATATATATATATATATATATATATATATATATATATATATATGATAATAATATATATATAAGTAAATAAATAAATAATAAATAAAAAATTTTTTTTTTTATTATTTTTATAAATATATATAAATATATATATATATATATATATATATATATATATATATATATATATATATATATATATATATATATATATATATATATATATATATATATATATATATATATATATATAATATATTTGTGTTTGTGTGTGTGTGAATACATGAATGTCCTTATTAGTGTAAGCTGTTGATAACAATAAGGATTAAATCGCTCTTTAGCGGCGTTTTTGTGTTATCTTTTTTGCTTCTTTCAAATGGAAAGGTCACACCAAACGTTTATCTTTATGTAACCGTAGATAAGAAATTGTTTTTTGATGAGTTTAATAATGAATGTTATTTAATTTAAATCCCATTATATTAATTTATAAGTATAATCAGATTAAAATAAAAATATTAGTAGGAAAAAAATTTTTTTTATGTGGAAATACGTTAATTTAATTAAATAGATAAAATAGGTATATTTTGCTTAATAGATGCAATTTAATAAATAAAATAAGACACTTTTTAATATTTTGAATATAATATAATTTTAAATTAAAAAAAATTTGTATTATATCTAATAGATAAAATTAGGCACTTTATAATATATTTAATTAATAATACCTTTTTATTATGTCGTGGTTAAATGCCTTTCTTTTTTCCTTTTTTTTTTTTTTTAGGAAAAAAATTTTTTTTTACACTATTTTTTTTTTTTATTATCATTTATTTAAAAAACAATATTTTACATTAAAAAAATGTAAGTAATTTAAAGGAATAAATATAATCATCAAATAAACTATTAAATATCCAAAATTCGAACTGGCTTCGCTCTTTCCATTCGACTCACGTAAACAAAAGGATTCAATGCAATCTTTTATGATTTTAATTTCGCTTTTCTCCTCTACTATAAAAAAAAATATAAATATAAATATAAATATAAATATAAATATAAATATAAATATAAATATAAATAAACATATAAAAATATAAAATAATAAGAATAAATATAAAAAAATAATAATATATATATAATATATATATATATATATATATATATATATATATATATATATATATATATATATATATATATATATATATATATATATATATATATATATATTATATATATATATATATTATAAATATAAAACTAAATATTCATTAAACATCGAAGTTTAAAGTTTGCTATAGAGGAATCGAACTCGGGTCGTATAGCACAAAAGCATAGAGTTTTACCTTTAAGCTACGGCTGTTCGAAACCTCGATGCTTAATGAATATTTAGTCTTCCAGACTTTTAGCAGGCTTGAATTATTGCATTATATGTTTCGTTTGTGAGAGGGAGGAGGGCCGAGCCCGGGTCATGTTGCCTCACGCTCAAGCGCGGTGGGAAAAAGTCCTTGAAGTTTGTTCTTCATGAACCTCCTCTTCGAATTAATTTTATATTAATAGATATGAAAATATACATTAATGATGAAAAAAACACTTCAATTAAAGGTAAGATTAAAAAAAGGTGAAGACAGGTTTTCCACAGAACAGATGTGACTGGAAAGAATTAGGTGCTAATACTTTTTTTTCACGTTATTTGCTTATTTGAAATTATAGGATGGAGTGTTCATTTTTTAAATAAAGGTTATTTACATTAAAGAATTGATATCTTTTTGTCTTCTATAGTAGAGGAAATTTTTTTTTTTTTTTTTTTTTTTTTTGCCATTGAAGAAAAAAATAAAAATTAAGGGCTTCCTTTACCTTCAGGAGAAATTGTCTCGTTCTCAGGTGAGTTCGAAGAAGTAGAATAACAAAATTAAATTTAAAAGTAAGAAAATTAAATTTAAAAGTAGCAAAATTAAATTTAAAAGTAACAAAATTGAATTTAAAAGTAACAGAATTAAATTTAAAAGTAACGAAATTAAATTTAAAAGTAACGAAATTAAATTTAAAAATAACAAAATTAAATTTAAAAGTAACGAAATTAAATTTAAAAGTAACAAAATTAAATTTAAAAGTAACGAAATTAAATGTAAAAGTAACAAAATTAAGGAAACAAATAAATATATAACAATATATAAATTAAAAAAAAAAAGAAATAGCTGAATAAATGAAAAAAAAAAATAGGATAAAAAAATAATAAATAAATAAAGTTTAAAAATGATGGAAAAATTATTTACATTTTTTTTTTTTTTTAAATTCTAAAACATAAATTTGATATAAAATATAAAATAAAAAATAAATTCAAAAAAATGAATATGAAAAATTATCAAAAAAATAAATAAAATTTAAAACTTTTAAAAATGATTTACATTTATTAAACTTTTGCTTGCAATTTCCTTGTCTTATCTTAAATTATAGATACTGTAGCAAAGTAATCCTAAAAAAAAAAAAAAAAAAAAAAAAAAAAAAAAAAAAAAAAAAAAAAGTTCACGCGAGCACTTCTGTGCTTGTGTATACTCGTATGTGTGTATTCTCGTGTATGTGAGAGCTCTTTGGTCTTGCATAATTAATACACTTATAGGAAAATAGGAAAAGGGCTAAAATTATGGCAGAAAAATGTGAAATGAGAGCAGCGATCTTTTTTGGAAAGATTTTTATCAAGATTTACTCAATATATATATATATATATATATATATATATATATATATATATATATATATATATATATATATATATATATATATATATGTGTGTGTGTGTGTGTACTAATACTAGAGGGACTAATACCTATACTGCAATAATCCTTTGATAATCTCTAAAAAATTGGAATTTAAAAAGGTGGTGATACAAACAAAAAAGTAAAAAAAAGATATTAAAATGATTTTATTTAATCACAATTAACTAAGATAACTCGCATTATTACCTTATTTTGGTGGATATTATTAATTGTTCAAACAATTAATATATAATTTTATAAGCGTTGAACTCGGCAAGAGAGAACGCATCTCTCCCGCCTAAGGCTTACGCGCAATTGACTTTCAAACTCTTTTACAAACCCTATTTTACTTGGCTTCTGTTGGGTGATTGGTTGTTGATGTCATTTATATTTACCCTTTATCATTGGCTAGTTTAAATGCTATTTTCATACGATATTATTTTTAAAATTAAACTATTATTTTTCATACAAGAACCTTAATTAAATTAATATAGTAACATTAAGCTACTATTTTCATTAAGGATTATCAAAACAATAGATAAAATGTATATAAATAACATGCTACATATTAAATAAAGCGAAAACGGATGCCAGATCATTATATATATATATATATATATATATATATATATATATATATATATATATATATATATATATATATATATATATATATATATATATATATATATATATATAATATATATATACCTTTTTTTTTTTTTTTTTACCTTCTCACCCCCTGACCACCCCTTGTTGAGGCGGCCACACTTCGCTAATGAAGCCTCCCGCCGCAGTCGGTCTCGTCCAGAGATCTTTCAAAGAAGTGATGCCCCAGAAGGTTTTGGGGCGACAGTTGGAGGGACAGTCTAAAAGAAAGTGATCTACGGTCTCCGGGGCCCTTTTGCATCTGGTACAAGTGGAAGATGTTGCCTGGTTTAAATTGAAATTGTGTTTGTAATGTTGTAAGTTTGGGTGGTGCCCGCATCTCAATCTTGCTAGTGAGATTTGTAAGTGTCTTGGGAGGTTGTTGAAGTCGGGGTTTATTTCGGGAGGGGGTTCGTTAAGGATGCTATTTGGAGGTCTGTTGATCATATATGAATGTGTTAGTTGAGTGTGTATATGTTTGGTTGTTGTGGTATTGGGGGAGGAGGGGGAATGTGATTTAGGATCCTTTTGTAAAAGGCTCCGGTGGACGATGGAGGTTGTTTTAGTCTTTGATAAGGTAGGTTGGAGGAGAGTTTGTGACATGGGTGTGTGGGTAGACGGTTTTTGCATAGAATTGGGTGCCTATCATTTCGAGGTGGTTCCTTATAGGTAGTATCTTGGTTTCGTTATGAAGGTGTTGTTGAGGGGTTGTGGTGTGCAGATGGTGCGAAGGGCTTTATTTTGTGTTATTTGGAGTGTCGTTAAGTTATGGTCGGAGAGCAGAGGGTGCCAGATGGGGGAGGCATAGTTGATGGTGGGGCGTATAAATTGTTTGTAGATTGCAATTGAGGTTTGTATGTTGTTGTGTTATGTCAGTGTTGGCCACTGTTTTGAGGATGTTGAGTTTTCTGGTTGCGGCTGTGGTGGTATTTTGAATGTGTTTGGAGAAAGTGAGGTGAGTGTCAAATGTTAGGCCGAGAATCTTTGGGGATTTGTTGAAGGGTATGGGGGTGTTGTTTAGTAGGACTTGTGGGTAGGTGTTGGATAAGTGTTTGTCTGTTGTTATGAGGGTTATGGAGGATTTGTTTGGTGATGCCGTCATCCTGTTTTCTACTAGCCAAGTTTGGAGTTGTGTTAGGTAGTCTTGTGTGAGTGTTGTTGCGGTGGAGAGGTCTTCGTGAGTATATATATATATATATATATATATATATATATATATATATATATATATATATATATATATATATATATATATATATATATATATATATATATATATATATAGATGGTAATAAATTTTACGTCAATCTTATTTAATATCATTGAAGAAACTACCATTTTCTATAAAATAAAAAATGTATGAGGAATAAATAAATTTGTTATTTTTTTTCCTATTTGCTCATCCATCCATCAAGGCCTTCACTCATCATTAGGCGAAGGCGTCGTCAGTGAAGTTCAAAAAAAAAAATGGCCATATACCTTTTAATAAATATTTTATAAAGTTATTAAAAATATTGCCAGCCTTCTCGTGTTACGAATATATTTTATATTTTATATATGAATATATTTTAAT
>SEYY01008943.1:32500-47500 GCA_009176605.1 Armadillidium nasatum
TATATATATATATATATATATATATATATATATATATATATATATATATATATATATATATATATATATATATATATATATATATATATATATATATATATATATATATGCAAGTATATTACCATTTGAACTAAAGAGTCGAAAACCATGCTGATGATCTTGGAAAGAAGAGAATAAGACTTCAAATGATCCTGGAATTGAGAATTAATCATGGAAGCAAAGATCTTAGAGAGAATGTAGGTCAAAACTATAATTTGATAGAGTGTTCAGTACGGCTAACCTACTCATGGACTGGCTGAATATTCTCTTATTTCCAACACTAAGGAAAGCAGTTAGTATTCAAATACTAAGAGCTGAACTCAGAAGCACACTTTCTGGAGACGAATATAGATAGATAGATAAAATATCTATCAATCTATCTTTCTATTTATCTATTATGCAAAATCGAGAATACAGCTGTATTAGGAAAACAGACCGTAAGCCTTTGTAGATCGTTTTGGGACTTTAGATTGTCGAGGAGTGAAACAAAAGCTATGGTGTTGGTATTGGAAGAGATTCAATCTTTAAGACGAAAGTTACGAAAAAACTCTTGTTATAAATGTTGGGATGATTACAGAATAAATCTTCAGATATTAGAGACTCAAGCAATGGCGATAGGTTATGATGACTTAAAGAGATGATATTTCACAGAGTCTAAATTTATACATAAGCAACATACGTTGAAAAAATATGTCCACGTCCACTGCATTTATATATATATATATATATATATATATATATATATATATATATATATATATATATATATATATATATATATATATATATATATATATATATATATATATATATATATATATATATATATATATATATATATATATATATATATATATATATATATATATATATATATATATATATATATATATATATATATATATATATATATATATATATATATATATATATATATATATATATATATATATATATACGAAGAATGGTTTAATTCCAGTATTGGGTAATATTTTAACTTTTTCAATAGAGCTATCAATCACTGCATAAAGAATTCAATATCGAGAGGTTGTTTACAGTCTTCCTTTAAAGAAGAATAACAAAGAGAACGGTTAGTTCGTTTCCACGTTTTCTGCCTTTCTAAATAAAAATGCAAACTACTGAAAGCGGATTTCTTGGATTTCAGGAATTATTTAATGGTATATTCGTAGAATATATATATATATATATATATATATATATATATATATATATATATATTATATATATATATATATATATATATATATATATATATATATATATATATATGTGTGTGTGTGTGTGTTTATATATATATTGAGAGGTAGTCGTAACTTCCTACTTAAATACGACTTCTTACAATTGCCTATGGAAAATATACATACATAAAGCATGGCATAAACATACTTTCTTTCTACAATTTTATGATTATAGCGTCTATAAAGGCATTAAAATAAACCTGAATATGAACACTTAAAACTCTTGTTATGGATGCGTAAAATGATAGCAATTTCCCCTCTATAATGCTATAATGTCGGATTCTAAGTTTGTATTCATAAAAACTTTTATAAAAAGAAACAAATAAAAAATATGGGAATGTATTCTCATAAAATTCTAAGGATAAACAGGTATGAACATAAATCTAATAATAATAATAATAAATAAATAAATAAAACATTAATGTACCATGAACGTAAATCAAAAAAATAAACGTAATAAATCTTCTTATATGAAGGTGAGAGGAATCTTTATAGCATTTAATGAGCTTCGAAATAATTGCTTACTCATTAATTGTTTTAATTACACGAACATCTTCATGGCGAGAATTGTCTCTTCGGAAGGTTTTTATACAAGTTTCTTCAAATTTAAAGTTGTGAAGAATTTACAAATGTGGATCGTTAACTTTATCAAGGTAAGTGAATTATTGAAATGACAGTAAGGAGCTATCAATTAGTATTTATACTATATATATATATATATATATATATATATATATATATATATATATATATATATATATATATATATATATATATATATATATATATATATATATATATATATATATATATATAACCTATATATAACCTTGTGTAGAAGTTACCCCATTCCATTTTAAGCAACGTTATTTTGCCTAGTTAACCTAACCTAACTTAACCTAACTTAACCTAACTTAACCTAACCTAACCTGAAAAAACTTGGGAGCATCTTCTTCACAAAGACCTATATATATATATATATATATATATATATATATATATATATATATATATATATATATATATATATATATATATATATATATATATATATATATATATATATATATCATTTACGCATAATATTAAGGCAGACCTTGAGGTAAATTCCAGCTGTTGTATTTTGATTTAAGGTTTTGTTCGGAATTATTCTGGCGCGAAACTCCGAGAATATTATTTGAAGCGAACAATCCAGAACATTTGAAACGTATTCTCTTCTTCCACCAACTTCGATTCATTTCCACACCCAAAGTATTTGCATGGGTAAATTCTGTCTTTGGTTTGAGAATTCAATTTTGATTAAATATATATATATATATATATATATATATATATATATATATATATATATATATATATATATATATATATATATATATATATATATATATATATATATATATATATATATATATATATATATATATATATATATATATATATATATATATATATATATATATATATATATATATATATATATATATATATATATATATATATATATATATATATATATATATATATATATATATATATATATATATATATATATATATATATATATATGCGTGTGTGCGTATGTGTATGTGTGAGAACTCATTTGTTCCACTTAGAAAAAAGCTCTTTCCTCAATTGACTGGAAATTGTAATAAATGATAATAATTGACAATAATCGTATTTTTTAATTAAAATTTGGCTTATGAAGAAATCCTAATCACATTTTTTATTAGATGAAAATAAGTGGAAAAATCTTTTATATTACTCTATTCACTGGACGAAATTCCTCGTAAAATGGAGTTCATCAGACAGATTCTTTTTTTGAGAGGAATTTCTTTTGTTGACAAAATATATAACTTTTATGGCTGATGATCATGTGACATGAATTCGTTGATGTCACTTTATTGATGTATTAAAGGGCTTGTGAAACTGGGTGTGTCCTCTGGTAGGTGTATGTAATATATGTAGTTTGTGTGCGGGAATGTATGATTGTATAAGCACAGGCATGTGTGGAAAATGAGAGTTCATTTTACGGGCAAACAGAGTGAGAAATTTTTGTCAAATTATGACCAAAATTTGCTAAAAGGAATTTGCAAAATATGTAAAAAGGATTAAAAATTAATTTTTATTTTTACATCAAAGTATCAAGCACGTCTAACTGAGTGAAATATGAAAATTTAATTAATTAATTCAAAGAATCTCTATTTTTACATCGCGATTAGTTAATAATCATAAATAAAAGTAATTATTACTTTTATTAGAGGGTAGATAATTAATCATAACTTTCAGAAAAGGGGCATGACTTTCTAAGTAGTTATCATGCCTAAATTTCCTTTAAGGTTTGAAGAAGAAAACGTTGTCGTATGCGTTAAGTAATTCATGTATTTTCTTTTATCGAATAAGTTTGATGGGATACAATCGATTCTTTTATGTCTCAATCTGTCTTTTATTCAAGGAAATAATTTTACATAATCATTTTTAATTAATTAAGAAAATTTTTTCATCAAAACTACCTTCATTTTCGTCTGGCCTCAACTCTTTGACTTATTACTTGGCCACCTTATGAAAATTAGAAAGAAAATCTCAAATTTTTTTCAAAATCTATTTCAGCAGAAACAGAATTTTTTTCAATTATTATTCTCAGAAGGAATTTAAGTGCTGGTCCAAATCTATTTTTAGTTCGTTAAAGCAAATTAGGAAGTGTAGCTGTTCAATTCATAATTAGATTTTCTCTCTCTCTGCTCTCTCTCTCACTCACTCTATCTCTATTTATCTCTCTCTCTCTCTCTCTCTCTCTCTCTCTCTCTCTCTCTCTCTCTCTCTCTCTCTCTCTCTCTCTCTCTCTCTCTCTCTCTCAACAAATCAATATATTGAGGAAGGCTTGATATAGAGAGTGATTTGAGATGTGCATCTTCACAATTAACACCAAATATTAAAGAAATTTTCAAAGACAAACTACCATCTCTTTCATTAATTTGTGCTATAAAGTTAAAGTATACAGTAATTAGAAAACAATGTGGAATTTGGACAATTAATCCAATACCAAAAATCATAGTATATATATATATATATATATATATATATATATATATATATATATATATATATATATATATATATATATATATATATATATATATATATATATATATATATATATATATAATATATATATATATATATATATATATATATATATATATATATATATATATATATATATATATATATATATATATATATATATATATATATATATATATATATATATATATATATATATATATATATATATATATATATATATATATATATATATATATATATATATATATATATATATATATATATATATATATATATATATATATATATATATATATATATATATATATATATATATATATATATATATATATATATATATATATATATATATATATATATATATATATATAATATATATAGTGATGGATCGGATGTCATATTTTCCAATTTGCGGATGCGGATGCGGATGCGGATGTTGAATTTTGGAGAAGTGCGGATGCGGATGCGGATGCGGATGTTGAATTTTTCGAAAGTGCGGATGCGGATGCGGATGCGGATGTTGAATTTTCGAAAGTGCGGATGCGGATGCGGATGCGGATTTTGAATTTTCGAAAAGTTCGGATGCGGATGCGGATGCGGATGCGGATTTTTGAATTTTGAGGATTGCGGATGCGGATGCGGATATTAATTTTGATGAGGATGCGGATGCGGATGTTAATATATATATATATATATATATATATATATATATATATATATTATATATATATATATATATATATATATATATATATATATATATATATATATATATATATATATATATATATATATATATATATATATATTTCACTATCACCTTTCCCACTTTCGTGAGGTGATGCCCGCCACAATTCCCTTACAAACATAACTATTTTTACCTTTCAAAGCTTTCACCACCTCCCTCCATCTCTGTCTCCACAAATCTTTTACCCTCGTCTAAACTCAAATTCCATTCATCAAAATCACTCTCACTCCATCCATCCATCTCCACTTCGGCCTTCCCCTCCCCCTACCCTTTCCCTATCTACATCGGATCTACGTACCTTGCCAACCATTCTGTTCTCTTTCATTCTTCACATATGTCCAAGCCATTTTAGCACATCCTCCTCCTCTCTATCAATTACACCCTTCTTCCATTTACACATCTCCCTTATTCTTTCATTTCTAATCCTATCAATCCTTCTCAATTTATATATCGCTCTCAAATCTTTCATCTCAAAGACATTGAAACTTTTTCTCGACCGAGCAGTTTTCGTCTATGTTTCACACACATACAATACAGAAGGTGAACACATACATTCAAACATTCTTATCTTTATTTCTTTCGAAATTTTTCCTTTCTTCCATACTTTTCTTAGGCCCCCCAATACTTTCATTCCTTCTACCACTCTGTTCTTTATTCCTTTTTCCGTCCCACCCTTACCTTCCACCCAACATTACTAGATATTTGAATTCACTCACCTCCTCAAGTTTCCATTCTCACACTTCAACAAAACCAATTCCTCTTTCCACATTTCCTCATCCCCACCTCCAATCCTCATAACCTTATTCTTCGCTGGATTGAATTTCAATCTCTTGTTTGCACATTTCCCTTCGAAACTCTCTCACAAGTATTCTCATCTTTTCTCCAGATTCTGCCACCAACACATGCCGCATCATCTGCAAAAAGTAAAACATTCACTTCACATTCACCCTCCATATTTCTCAACGTAATACTCTTCCCTTCTCTCTCCATTTTTCTAAGTAAACCATTCATCAATAGATTAAATAACATGGAGATATTACAAACCCCTGTCTCAATCCCACTCCTATGCTAAACCAATCCGATAGTTCTCTCTTCACCCTCACTCTTGATCTACAATTCGCATATATATATATATATATATATATATATATATATATATATATATATATATATATATATATATATATATATATATATATATATATATATATATATATATATATATATATATATATATATATATATATATATATATTAGTGATGGATCGGATGTCATATTTTCTAATTTGCGGATGCGGATGCGGATGCGGATGTCGAATTTTGGAGAAGTGCGGATGTGGATGCGGATGCGGATGTTGAATTTTTGAAAGTGCGGATGCGGATGCGGATGCGGATGTTGAATTTTCGAAAATGCGGATGCGGATGCGGATGCGGATGCGGATGTTGATTTTTGTGCGGATGTTCCGCATCCGCGCATGCGGATGCGGATGCGGATGCGGATGCGGATGCCATCACTAATATATATATATATATATATATATATATATATATATATATATATATATATATATATATATATATATATATATATATATATATATATATATATATATATATATATATATATATATATATATATATATATATATATATATATATATATATATATATATATATATATATATATATATATATATATATATATATATATATATATATATATATATATATATATATATATAGTATATATATATATATATATATATATATATATATATATATATATATATATATATATATATATATATATATATATATATATATATATATATATATATATATATATATATATATATATATATATATATATATATATATATATATATATATATAATATATATATATATATATATATATATATATATATATATATATATATATATATATATATATATATATATATATATATATATATATATATATATATATATATATATATATATATATATATATATATATATATATATATATATATATATATATATATATATATATATATATTAGTGATGGCATCCGCATCCGCATCCGCATGCGAGGATGCGGAGCATCCGCACAAAAATCAACATCCGCAACCCTATCTGCATCCGCATTTTCGAAAATTCAACATCCGCATCCGCATCCGCATCCGCACTTTCGGAAATTCAACATCCGCATCCGCATCCGCATCCGCACTTTCAAAAATTCAACATCCGCATCCGCATCCGCATCCGCACTTTCAAAAATTCAACATCCGCATCCGCATCCGCATCCGCATCCGCAAATTAGAAAATATGACATCCGATCCATCACTAATATATATATATATATATATATATATTATATATATATATATATATATATAATATAATATATATATATATATATATATATATATATATATATATATATATATATATATATATATATATATATATATATATATATATATTATATATATATATATATATATATATATATATATATATATATATATATATATATATATATATATATATATATATATATGCGAATTGTAGATCAAGAGTGAGGGTGAAGAGAGAACTATCGGATTGGTTTAGCATAGGAGTGGGATTGAGACAGGAGTGTGTAATATCTCTATGTTATTTAATCTATTGATGAATGGTTTACTTAGAAAAATGAAGAGAGAAGGGAAGAGTATTACGTTGAGAAATATGGAGGGTGAATGTAAAGTGAATGTTTTACTTTTTGCAGATGATGCGGCATGTGTTGGTGGCAGAATCTGGAGAAAAGATGAGAATACTTGTGAGAGAGTTTGAAGGGAAATGTGCAAACACAGATTGAAATTCAATCCAGCGAAGAATAAAGTTATGAGGATTGGAGGTGGGGATGAGGAAATGTGGAGGGAGGAATTGGTTTGTAGAAGTGTGAGAATGGAAATTTGAGGAGGTGAATGAATTCAAATTTCTAGTAATGTTGGGATGGAAAAAGAAATAAAGAACAGAGTGGTAGAAGGAATGAAAGTATTGGGGGGCCTAAGAAAAGTATGGAAGAAAGGAAAAATTTCGAAAGAAATAAAGATAAGAATGTTTGAATGTATGTGTTCACCTTCTGTATTGTATGTGTGTGAAACATAGACGATAAGTGCTCGGTCGAGAAAAAATTTCAATATCTTTGAGATGAAAGATTTGAGAGCGATATATAAATTGAGAAGGATTGATAGGATTAGAAATGAAAGAATAAGGGAGATGTGTAAATGGAAGAAGGGTGTAATTGATAGAGAGGAGGAGGATGTGCTAAAATGGTTTGGACATATGTGAAGAATGAAAGAGAACACAATGGTTGTCAAGGTACGTAGATCCAATGTAGATAGGGGAAGGGTAGGGGGAAGGGGAAGGCCGAAGTTGAGATCGATGGATGGAGTGAGAGTGATTTTGATGGAAGGAATTTGAGTTTAGACGAGGGTAGAAGATTTGTGGAGACAGAGATGGAGGGAGGTGATGAAAGCGTTGAAAGATAAGAATAGTTATGTTTGTAAGGGATTGTGGCGGGCACCACCTCACGAAAGTGGGAAAGGTGATAGTGAAATATATATATATATATATATATATATATATATATATATATATATATATATATATATATATATATATATATATATATATATATATATATATATATATATATATATATATATATATATATATATATATATATATATATATATATATATATATATATATATAATTAACATCCGCATCCGCATCCGCATCCGCATCCTCATCAAAATTAACATCCGCATCCGCATCCGCATCCGCATCCGCATCAAAAATTAACATCCGCATCCGCATCCGCATCCGAACCACTTTCGAAAATTCATCCGCATCCGCATCCGCATCCGCATCCGCACTTTCGAAAATTCAACATCCGCATCCGCATCCGCATCCGCACTTTCGAAAATTCAACATCCGCATCCGCATCCGCATCCGCACTTCTCACAAAATTCAACATCCGCATCCGCATCCGCATCCGCAAATTGGAAAATATGACATCCGATCCATCACTAATATATATATATATATATATATATATATATATATATATATATATATATATATATATATATATATATATATATATATATATATATATATATATATATATATATATATATATATTTAATTACAAGTATAGAGGTGTGAGGGGGTCATGACCTCATTCAATTGTATAAATAAAAAGGGGTCATGAACCTCAAAAGATTGAGAACCCCTATTTTATTGAGATTAAAAGGCTGTTAAGTAGTGGGGGCTAAATATACTGTACACTCCAAGAGGAAATCAAATTACCCAAGGGGACCCAGAAAGTGGAGGCAAGAATGTTTCTGCATCTCAGTTTAGGAGCTCTAAATTTAAAGTAGTAGAATTTTGGGTATTTCTCTATGTTCTCACCTATTAAAATGTTTAAAATCATTATTTTGATGATTCTCTTATACTATATATTAAAATTACATGTTTTTACAAATTTGAATAAAGAAAAGATAATTTAATTTTTCATTATAAAATTGTTAAATTTTTTAAAATAATGGAAATGTTTAAAATATGCTTTTTCAATTTCATCGTCATCATCATCGTCATCGTCATCGCCAATAAATCCTTCACTTACATATATATAATATATATATATATATATATATATATATATATATATATATATATATATATATATATATATATATATATATATATATATAAATAAATTATAATAAAATAATAAATTAAATGAATCTCTCTAACCAATAATCTATAAATAAAAAAAAAAAAAAAAAAAATTATGAAAAAATAAAAAAAAAAAAAAAAAAAAATAAAAAAAAGAAAGAAAAAAAAATGATAAAAAAGAAATATTAAAAAAATATGAAAAGCATTATTCAACTCCATTTTTTCGTTCAATTTAGTTCTCAAACCTCGTACACCGTTCGTCGTACGTGTTAAAAGCGTGCTAGGACAACACAATAGACGACCTTTTGAGAAGTCTTATATAAAATTCAAGCCTTTCAGTATGATTTAAGAAGACGGAAATCTGGAAAAATAGTTAAAGTGTTTTCAGTTATATATATATATATATATATATATATATATATATATATATATATAATATATATATATATATATATATATATATATATATATATATATATATATATATATATATATATATATTATATATATATAATTGAGTTGTGTCGAAAATATCATAGTTGTATGGAAGATTATGCCGAGTAGAGAGATGTAAGAAATGAGTTTTTGAGGCATTGAAGACAACTTGGTTTTTACGCCCAAATTAGAAATTCGAGAACGCTCAGAAGATAATTGCTTCAAGGACATTCTCCTTGCTACTTAATTGTTGTTGGGTCGGTTTTTCGAAATGAAAGAGATAATTATGGCTGGAGTTGTCAGTAAATTAGTGGATATGCTATAGAGTAATAGAGATAAAGTTATCAATGACAGGTAGGAAAAAATTGGGGTAGGGCAGATCCCTGAGGAACTTTATTAGATTTAAAGATTGAACAGTGGTCGCCTAGAACAGCTGGTACAGAATGACCGGAAAGAAAATCAATAGAGGAGGAGGAGGAGGAGGAGGAGGTGGAACAGTCCTTAATCATTTAAGGTACGTTTAAAGGCAAAGGTTTGAGCGAAGAGTTCAGCTTTAGCAAAGATCAGAAAGGTAGTTGCGCTGTCGGGAGATACTAGAGGAGTTAAAGAGAATGAATCAAAGCTAGAATTGACATTTTTTTTTTGCAAAATGAAAATGAAGAGCAAAAGGAAGGAGAACCCGAAAAATGAATAGGATTTTTAGTGTTATGGAGAAAAGATTTTGAACGATTCGGCGATGAAATATAAATAATATGATTTTCTGGGGTTTGAAGATGTCCGTAATTCCCGAAGGTTGAATCTTTACGGAGATTAAGCAGAGCTAAACCAATCGCGGAGTCTGCGGGAGCTTTATAGCCGCCACTGATATATATATATATATATATATATATATATATATATATATATATATATATATATATATATATATATATATATATATATATATAATATATATCTGTGTGTGCGTGTTAGGAAATTTTTGTTATTAAGAGAAATGAATTGCAAAGCGTAATATATCAAGCTAAAAGTCATTATTTCATTAAAGAGGTTCCTTCCTCCAATTGCCTTGAAAATATTTCAAGTTTTTATAAAGAAAGGGGTGTGGGGATTGGGGGGGGTGGGGGGGGCAGGGTGGGGGGATGGGGTGGGGATTGGGGGTTGTTGGATTGTTGGGTTGTGATAAAGTTCTTTTTCCATTCTTGGAACATTTATATGAAAATGGGATTGACTGATTACTTCGTTATTTTTTTATTACTTTTAATTTTAGCAGAAGTTTTATTCCTTGTTTTTACACACACTCTCTCTCTTTTATATATATATATTATATATATATATATATATATATATATATATATATATATATATATATATATATATATATATATATATATAT
The DNA here is from genome assembly GCA_009176605.1 of Armadillidium nasatum. Lineage (NCBI taxonomy): Eukaryota > Metazoa > Arthropoda > Malacostraca > Isopoda > Armadillidiidae > Armadillidium > Armadillidium nasatum. The sequence goes on from SEYY01008943.1 coordinate 44,195, forward strand.
ATATATATATATATATATATATATATATATATATATATATATATATATATATATATATATATATATATATATATATATATATATATATATATATATATATATATATATATATATATATATATATATATATATATATATATATATATATATATATATATATATATATATATATATATATATATATATATATATATATATATATATATATATATATATATATATATATATATATATATATATATATATATATATATATATATATGAAAAACTAATGAAATTTTTTTGGTCTCAAAAGACAGACAAGAATTTATGCGAAAGTTTTCATAAATATAAAAACTATTCCATTAAACTAAAATTTTATTCTTAGTTTAGTAAATTCTTTTCAATACTTTTTTTGCTATACTTTGGTACGAATAAATGTATTATATTTCCTCATTTCTGAGGGTTGATTGCAAGTGTAAAAAAATTTTCATTGCAACTTTTATTTCTTAGAATGGGTTTCAGGAGGGCCTTCTTTAATTTTACAACGTTCTGGTCTTAAGGTTAATGCTGATGGAGCGTTTTTTCCCTTTCTTCTTTTAAGGTATATTATTACTTTCTTGATTCTTCATCACATAATGGAGGATGTGATTCTAATAAAACCTTTATTGCTGAGCTATAAGCTTTTATGCTCACTTTTATGGAAGATTAAGAAAAAGGTTTTTGCTTTGTACCCGAACAATATACGTGTTAGAATAAAAGGTATTTTATATTAAAATTCTACTTAAATTTAAGTATATATAAATTCCATCTATTGCAAAAAATGAAGGCACTTTAAGTTCGGATTTTCTAAAGAAGATGAGATTCGGAATTTGGAGAAGTCAAACAAGATAAAATAGATTAACTTCAGATTCAAATTTGATTAAATAATAATAATAATAAAAAAAAAAAAATTCAAAATTGCACAACCAGTCTCTATTAAATTTGCTTTCACAAAGCACTCAAACAAACCGATCCATCAATATTTTCAAAAATTCATATATAATTTTTATATCATTTGATCACTGAATATGTATGTGTAAAACATGTGGAGAAAGATAGGTTACTAGATGTGATCGTCTTCAAAGGAGCAGCATCTGGAGGTATATTTGATCATTCTCTGGTAGAAGCAGTTAAGGATGACGGGAAGGTGGAAGAAAATAATTTGATCTAGCAAGGGTGTAGAAGTTAAAAGATAAGAGAAAATTGAAAATGAAGAATGATCAACAGAATGAAAATGGTTAATAGTAGTATAATGAATGAAAGAATAGGGAGCAAAAGAAAAGTAGAAATTATTTAGAAAATAATAACAGTGACTGTAAGGAAAGTTTGAGTATGATAAAGATATATGCACAGTACATCTTTTCAAGTCTTCTTCAAGAAAGATCCCCTCTTATTGCAAGGAAACGTTTATGGTATTTCATTGAAGCAAGCTGGTAGGAATCGCAGACGTACTTTTTTGCTTTCTCGTGGAATAATTATTGCATCTGTGGGAGAGGTTTCTCGGAGCGTGCAAAGCGCATTTCCGAGGTGATTCTCTTTGGCATGAAGGCATACATTCCATATTCTTTCCCTTCTTCTAAACCTAACAAACCTTGCTTTAATTGCTTATTCTCGTGCTATTCGCCGCAGGGATTGGTGCCTTTAGGGATTACCATTATCCTTCAAACTTCTTAATTAAACTACGCCACTTATATTTCATTCTGGAATCGTGCAAAATCTATTCTCAGTAACAACAAAAGGTCTTTTCTTCATATAAAAAATAATAATCTTTCTGGCTACACTTCCTCACGCCTTTTATGCCATTTTGAAAAAAAAAATGTAAACTTCTAACTTTGCATCTTCCTCTTTACTTCCTCTAGTATCTTCTTACGGCACATATGCCGTTTTGCCTACTTCTAAAGCTGAAGTCTTCCCTCAAACATTTTGCTTCTAATTTAATCTTAGACGATTCTGGAGCTATTCCTCCTCTTTAAACTCCCTGCAACTAATTCATGTCTAAAATTGTAATTTCTTCTAAAGATGTCATTTGTTCTCTCTCAGCTAAACACTAAGAAGGCTTATGGTTCCCTAAACTTGTGCTTCTGAACTTGCACCCTACCATTGCGCTTTGTCTTTCTACTTCAATCTACCCTTCTTGCTGAAAACGTGCTCTAATTCAGCCTGTACCGAAGAAGGGGAATCCCTCTCAGCCCTTCAACTACGGTTCCATATCTCTAACTGCCATTATTTCTAAAGTTTTCGAATTTATCCTTAACAGAAAGATTTGGAAACATCTCAATTCTTCTAATCTTCCAATCGCCAGTATTGTTTTCTTAAAAAAACGCTTTTCTGGTGATCTTCTTTAACTTCTTTCTGACTTTGTACTTCGCTTTTCGGAATTTCGGTAAATCTTTTTAGACATATCAAAAGCCTTCGATAGAATCTGTCACAAAGTTTTGATTTCCAAACTTCCTTCATTCGGAATCTATCCTTCCCTCTCTAGAAATTCTCTGATTTCCTTTCCGGTCGTTCTAAAACAGACGTTGTAGACAGTCACCGTTCATCCTTTTAATCTATTAATGGAAGTCTTCCTCAGGTTTCCTTCCTATCCCCAGAACTTTTTCTATTTTTCATTAATGACCTCTCTCTTTCTTCATCACCTATCCAATCCTATGATGATGACCCCATTCTTCATTTCTCCTCCCAATTTGAAAGACGCCCCTCACAACATCAGTTTATTGATGCTAGAATAGTGTGGTCATGGAACAAATAGCCTCTGATCTTTCTCATATTTCAAACTGGGATAGAGAATACACAGTGGTTTTCAATATCTTAAAAGCTCAGTTCCTTAATCTCTCTACTCATCACAACCTTTCACACAAATATGACATCTTCGAAATACAATTCAAACCTTCATCCTTCCTTAATATTCTCAGTGTTTCTTTTTCTTGTGATCTTTCATGGAAAAATCCCATAACTTCTCTTTCTAAACAAGTTTCTAAGAAGTTGGGTGTTCAGAGGCGCCATTGTAATTTTTTCATACTATCCCATTTGCTTGCTCTTTATAAGAGTGTTGTTCGCCCCTGTACAGAGTACTCCTCACATATCTGGTGTGGTTCCACTCATACAGCTCTCATTGAAAGGTGGAGTATGAAAGTTTTCGTCTTAACAGCCCTCCCACTTTTACTAATTCTCTCAAGTCCCATTCTGCCAATCGAAATGTTGCGTCACTCTCTCCATATTTTGGCTAATACTAAGGACACTGCTCTTCTGAACTCTTCTGTAGCATACCACCTCCATTGAGAA
>SEYY01008944.1:0-12500 GCA_009176605.1 Armadillidium nasatum
ACAGTTGCGCTTTTCAAACTGCAAAATTGCGCTTTTCAAGCCTCTGGAGCGCTAGAAACAGGGGTGTGTGGCCGATCTTGCTAGTATTACTACTATATATATTATATATATATATATTATATATATATATAGTATATTAATATATATAATATATATATATATATATAATAATTATATATATATATATATATATATATATATATATAATATATATATAATGGTTAATGCTTTTGTCTTTAATTTTTTACCTCATTTTCTCCTTTTTTTTTCTTCTTTTAATCTTTTTAAAAATATTTTACTAAGTTAACTTTTAATAATAAAATTTTAGTAATGAAATTTAAACTCTGTAGGATATGAAGTGTTTTAATTAACGACATATGTGAACACATATTTCTAATGTAATGAATTTAACCTTTAAACTAATAAAGTCCTTCAAATTACCAGAGAAAGGAGCAATCGGATCTGGTCAGATTAAAGGCCGATATGTCCCGACACACGACGTTTGAGGTGTGCAAGTCATAGGGAATGGGGAAAATAGATGAAGGGAATGTATTCCAAAATTTACCAGTAGAGTAAATGTAAGATTGATCATAGAGATTAAGTCTGGAGTCAGAGAGTTGGACAGAGAAAGGATGACATTGTGTAGAAAGAGTGTAGCACGAGCTCTTCTCAAAGGAGAAGGTATGTGACGAGAGAGTTCGGAAAGAGTGTCTGTAATAGCGACAATATATTTATATATATATATAATATAATATAATATATATATATATATATATATATATATATATATATATATATATATATATATAATATATATATATATATATATATATATAATTGTATAAATTATATAATTTCAATATTTGATGTATCGATATCTGTCAGTGTAAAGATACTGATATCTTTTTAATTTAAAAGTATAAGCAGATGCATTAGAAGTTTGAACGGTTTATCTCCAAGAATATAAGGGATACCCGTGCATCATTGTTCAAATATTTAAAAAAAATAAGTTTACAATAATTTATATTAAAAAAAAAAAAAAAAAAAAAATATAATATATATAATATATATATATATATAATATATATATATATATATATATATATATATATATATATATATATATATATATATATATATATATATATATATATATATGGCGTCTCACGAAGTGAGGCCAGCTTGAATCAAGTACTGTGAAAACCGGTATACACAATTATTGACACCAATTCTTACAAAAGCTTTATTTTGAACAGTTTTACATCAACAATCGGTTAATCTGCAAAAACAGAATTAACAATATAAAATACAAGTACATAATAAGGTAAATAAAAGAAATTATAAATCACAAATACAAAGCTTACCGAAAGTGACCACACAGCACTTGAACTAGACTCTAACTGAGAGGCATAAAAGAGGGAAAATGGAGAGGAAGCTGGGCGATGACTTGAATAGACTAAGTCTTCTGTGACTAAGTCGACATTGCCGAAGGCCTCTCACATGGCTCCCCCAAAATTGTAATAATTTTGAGTTAAATATGGCTCCTTGGCTGGGATACCCGGTCTTTCGCGGCATTGACAGGAACCACAGGATGTACATGGTCTTTTCTTTCTCTTCCTATGGTTACCTAAAGTTCGTTTACAGAGATTCAACATAACTCTTCTAATACCTTTGTCTTGTCCTACAAAGGCCTTCTCTTCTATTGCCAATCTCCAGTCGTTTCTGAGATTCTTGAGGTTCATATAAATCTTCCCTTTTCCTTCTTTAAGTTTTTCAGAATGGACCCTTTTCATTATTTTCCTGACTATCAAGACACCTTTCTTTCTCCTTTTAGGTTGAGTGTTTATCTCCTGCTTCTCTCTGTTTATTTCGGAAAACTTCCTTTTACTCTTTTCTTGAAACATTTCCAAATCGGTTTGCATATTCTCCTTGTCCATTTTCATTTGAAGAAGTACCTCTGCCTTTTCTTTTTCAAGCTTTGATGTTAAGACAGTTTTTTCATTAATATGCTCTGCATCAGCATATCTTGCCATTTTTTTTTATCAAGGTCTTCATTTTCTTTCTTTAGTTTAAGTATTACCTGATCTCTTTCTGTCAACAATTCTCTCAACCTTTGCATTTTAGAGTTCGCTTCGCTTATTTCTTTACTCGAGTTTTGTTTTTCACTTTCATTTATAGCATGAAAGTTCTTAATTTCTAGTTCTCTTTCTTTTATAGAGCTTACCATTTTCTGTCCAGTTTCTTGTAGAGTATTTTCAATTTCTAGTTTTTCATTTTTCGCTCTTTGAAGCATTATTTGCATCTTCAACCTTTCACTTTTATTTTCATGCAAAGCTTTCTCCTTTTCTTGAATAATGTCTAAGAAGTTTTTCTTCTCAATTTCCCTTTCTGCAATTAAAATCTGCATTTCAGAATCCTTTTCTTTGCACTGGTTCTCATAAGATGATATTTCAATTTCCTTTTCATTTAGTATTACTTCGAAATTTTGTTTTTCTAATAATCTCTGTTGCTCTATCTCTGCATTTTGTTCTTTATTGAGAAGGCGGTCATTTTCTCTACATTTTAAAATGTCCTCAACCTTAGATTCCAGCATCCGTTTTGATTCCTGAAGTTCCTTAATAATAGCTGCTTTTTCTTGAATAAGATTCTCTTTGTCATTCAAGTGTACCTTGGTTTCTTCTAACTCTTTGGCCAAAACTTTATTCTGGTTCTCAAACTCCATCTTTATTTTGTCTTCAGACCTTGTTCTTTCATCCTTTCTGACATTTTCATGCTTGTGTATCTCCTTAGTTTCAGCCTGAAATGCTACTATTGAGTGACTGATTATTGCTTTGTCTTTGCCTGTTTGCGAAGAGTTGCTGGAAGTGTCCGATGTTATGCCAATGATTCCCCAACCTAAGCGAGATTTGAAACCGAAGGGCATGCCTTTGGGTCCAGTAATCACTTTTAAAGGCTCTAATGCTTCTGGACAGTCTATCCCTACTAGCATTTCCACCTCCAGCATTGGGATTTCAGGTTCTATTTCTTCATATAACTCGTGTAAATGTTTATATTTTTTCGTAACTTCTTTACTAGGAATACTTTCCCTATCTGCTGCAATTTCGTTTCTTACGTATGAAGATCGCAGATGTAGTTTTTCTTTTGATCTTAATCCTTGCAGAATTAGGTTTTTGCATTTAATAGAATTTGTACATTCTGTACCGGATATAGGTTTTAATACTTAAGTCTGCTGGAGAGCCTGCTAAATCTAACCTTTCAAATAATGAATCCTTAATAAATGAGGTGTTACTCTGATGATCCAGTAACGCATATGTCAATACTCTTTTTTCGGGAAAGTCATGACTGTGAACCCAAATTGGTAGTATTAATGCCTGAGTCCGGTAAGCAGCATTGTCTTCTCTTGTATCTATCTTATTTACGATAGCTTGCTCTCTTTCTACATTAGTGACTCCTTCTCTAATTTCTATTTCATTTTCGGGTTCATGCAACAACGTATGATGCGGTCTATTACAAGTTCTACATCGTTTGGGTCCCTGCAGAATTTAACAACGTGCCCTTGTCTTAAACAGTTCAGGCAAAGTCTTCTTTCCTTTACGAAAATATTTCCTCTCTTGAATAGGTAAGTTTGTAAATTTATTACACAGCTATTAATGACGTGCGCTTGGTTTACAATAAATACATGTGTATGTTATCGCATTTTTATCTCTCTGGTTGTTTACTATTGTTGCCTCGGTGGCAAAGCTGTGTATATTCCTGGTGCTTGGAGCCTCTTTATATTTTGGCCTTTCGCTTATTCTATCATGCCTTTCTAATGTAGGCGCTGAGAAACAGGCTTGCCTGGCTTGCTCATTTATGAAATTTACGAAATTTTCGAAGCCTGGGTAATGACCGAGATTTTTTGGCATACTTTCCACATATTTAAAGGCATGATCATTCCATTTGTGCACTAGGTGTATGGGTAATTTCTTAAGCATAGACAGAATTTTATCAGAATCGTCTAGCCCGTTCAAACCATGAGTAGACTTTTTTACGACTTCACATTGCTTTAAAAAGTCTGCAAACTTTCTCAACCCAATTGGGTCTCCTACTTTAATAGCGGGCCAGGCTTTCAACTTTTCCTTTAGGGTGCTAGACACCATATGCATGTTCCCATACCGTTCCTCCAGTGCTTCCCTTGCTTCCTTATAAGCTTCTACTGAATTCGTAGAGATATAAGCATTCACTAACTCTTGAACCTCTCCACTTGTGTATTTATACAGATAATACAGAAGCTTGCTTTGATCTCTTACCTTACTTTCCACGAGTGTACAAAAGCTGACTTTCCAGGATGCGTATTTGAGCAAATCACCATTAAAGACGGTTGGTTCAGCTTGATGTAAGGACATATTTTCTATTAGAGCGCTAATTGCTGACGCCTCTAAGCATGGCTTGAACTCATTTGCATTTGGATTCAAACTTGCTTGGTCAGTATCTTCTTCCCTTGTATGGTTTTCCACCAAGACTTCTTCTGTGCCTGCAGATGTAACTTTGCTTGGAGATTTGCTTAAGCGTTGGACAGATTCACTTGAAGTCTCGCTGGAGCGTGGGACAAATTCACTTACTTGTTTACTTGTTCCTGATGGATTTGTTTCGCAGTCCCCTCTCTCCTGCTTTGTAATTAAGGTATATATCTGCACCCTAACCTCTTGTACTTCTCTTTGAATTATTTCAAACCTTTCCTCTTCCTTGGTTATGTCTTCAAACCTTTCTAAAATTTCCATCGCTTCTCTATAAACCTGCAGCTTGACTTCAACTTCTTCTTCTAATTGTTCCAATTGTTTTACCGTTTGTTTTAGTTTCTCTACATTCCCTCCTTGAATAATTATTATTTTACTTTCGCTTATGGCTTTAACGATTTTGCTATAAGATGTCTTAAATTCCTTCCTTAGAGCATATAAATTTCGTTTCGCATTTTTAGCTTCCTCTCCGGCCTCTAAGTCAACCTTATTGCTTGTATTTTTATCGTTATTTTTACCCATATTGGCCAAGACTTATCTCTTTTACCTCTAATTAACCTTTAAATACCTAATGCCACAGGGAAAGTACTAAGTTTAAAGGGATATTTATTAGAAAAAATAACCGATTGACAATTATAATTCAAACAAATATAAAATAAACACCTGTGGCATCGGCAGATTAAAATATATATATAAAAATACTAAAATAACACACCTTGTAAAAAGACTCACAAAAACAAAGGCAAACCTTTATAATATAGAGTCACCAAAACTTTCTGGCAATGAATGTAATGAAAATATATATCTTTATTGCAACACAAAGAAACAACAAAATAGGTGCATAAACAGAAATATAAACAAATATAAAGCACGAATGTTAATATCAAAAGAAATGCAAAAAATAATGCGTATATAAATAAACAAAAAAAAGGAAAACGCCAGAAAGTTTGTAACTCAAAACACCAAACAAAGAGTATGATATAAAAAAGGTAAATTTATTACAGCTCGAATTTTCAATCTTTAGTGAATGCTTGTACACTTTTAGGACCTTCAGAAATATGTCCAACTATAACATTCACGTATTATTTATTTTTTTACGCACACTGTAATGTGATTTTAGAGATAAGCCTTTGGACCAAATACCTTAAACGTGTTAGCGATAGTAATTTTGTAAAAATAATAAAAATAATAATAATAATAATAATAATAATAATAATAATAATAATAATAATAATAATAATAATAATAATAATAAAAATCAAAAACACTTTAAAAATAATCGATAATAATAATAATAATAATAATAATAATAATAATAATAATAATAATAATAATCAAAAACACTTTAAAAATAATCGATAATAATAATAATAATAATAATAATAATAATAATAATAATAATAATAATAATAATAATAATAATAATAATAATAATAATAAATAATAAATAATAATAATAATAATAATAATAATGAAAATAATAATAATAATAATAATAATAATAATAATAATAATTCACAAAATGCACAATAGTAAAATATATATATATATTTCTTTTTTATTTTATTTTTTTATTTATTTATTTATTTATTTTTGTTGACGTATAATTTTCCGTTTTCTCTCTTGCGCGCGATCTTAAATTCTCTCTTGGATAGAGAGGCTCTCTCTCAGATGTGTGTTCGTTGAGCGAGAAAAATGAGGGAGGGGAATTTCTTAACTCCAACGTAGGGTTATATGCTTACTGCGGGGCAGCTTGATGACTTCGACGATTGATTGCGTGACTTTTAGAGGGGGGGAGGGAAAGAATTATTTTTTCCCCAATTTAGCTTGAATGCGAAGATTGTAGCTTTGGTTTTATTTCTTTTTCCAATAAAGCTTGTAATTTCTTTCCTTTGCTTGGTTTAAATACTAGATTGTTCGCAGTACTTACTTAGATAATATAGCTTGGCTTTGAATTTCTTACTTCTAAATTCAACGTCGCTTGGCTTCGAATCTCTTACTTCTAAAATCCTCTTCAGAAGGAATGAAAAAACTTGCTTTGGAGAAACAAATGGCTTGATTTTAACTCTTGCTTCGAGCTATTTTCTGAATACAATTTGTGACAACTTCGATTGGCTTGATGATTCTTCACGCTTGACGCATTTGTTCGATTACAATTTTTTAGCCGTTGCAGTTTTCTATGCTTGAAGCCTGCAGCTCCTATTTCGATTAACTGTTAATGGCGTCTCACGAAGTGAGGCCAGCTTGAATCAAGTACTGTGAAAACCGGTATACACAATTATTGACACCAATTCTTAAAAAAGCTTTATTTTGAACAGTTTGACATCAACAATCGGTTAATCTGCAAAAACAGAATTAACAATATAAAATACAAGTACATAATAAGGCAAATAAAAGAAATTATAAATCACAAATACAAAGCTTACCGAAAGTGACCACACAGCACTTGAACTAGACTCTAACTGAGAGGCATAAAGAGCGGGAAAATGGAGAGGAAGCTGGGCGATGACTTGAATAGACTCAAGTCTTCTGTGACTAAGTCGACATTGCCGAAGGCCTCTCACACACACATATATATATATATATATATATATATATATATATATATATATATATATATATATATATATATATATATATATATATATATATATATATATATATATATATATATATATATATATATATATTATATATATATATATATATATATATATATATATATATATATATATATATATATATATATATATATATATATATATATATATATATATATATATATATATATAATATATATATATATATATATGTAAAAGTCCTTAAATAAAACCCCAAATGAAATACTAACCTTTAACACAGCGAAGATCAATTTTAGGTAAATAAACTTTCAAGAGGAAAAAAGATAGAAAAATACAAAAGGATAGATTATTAATTTCAGAGAAAGTTTATTAACCTTTTTCTTCTTATTGAAAATATCTTGCTCATAATATGTCCAGTTATTTTAGTACTCTTCTTTCTTCATACATATAATCCTTTATCCTAATTTAACTTAAAAACAGATTAAATTTTCCTTTATCAAAGTCAAAAACTAATTTACAAATTGACCTGTAATCCTAAAAAAATATAAAATAAAATAAAATAAACTTCACTAAAAAAGGAACTCTTACCTAAAAAAAACATTGGCCCCCACATTCCGTAAAACGTTCCACAACCACTTACCTGAAAATAAATCAAATATCTTAAAATTTTCTCTTTCTCTTTTTTACCCCCTAATCACATCCCAATGCCTTTCTCAATTCCAACCTTTTTTTCCTATTGTCTTTCTTTGTAAGACCATCTGCTAGTTGTAACCTAGAGGCTGGTTTATGTCCACTGTTTTTAACTTATTTAACAGATACTATTATTGTTCTTGTAAGTTTTTGGAGCACACGTGAAGAAAGGGTTGGGAGATGGGAGGGCTCATTAAACATGTGCAGCAATTCAACAATCACATTGACATGTATATATATATATAATATATATATATATATATATATATATATATATATATATATATATATATAATATATATATATATATATATATATATATATATATATATATATATATATATAATATATATATATATATATATATATATAATAAGGATCCTTTGCATTTTCTGGAATTTTCAAAGTTTTAAAAGCATTCTAAAACAATTCAGAAAGTAATCGACCCAAAAATAATTTTACAATATTGATTACTTATTATTCTATAAATTCAGCAAATAATGAGAAAGAAGAACTCAAGACTTTCTTCGATTAAAAAGGGCAGGTGTTACCATCTTGTCACAACCGATTTTAAAAAAAAGTGTTCATGATGTTAAAAAAAAATGTTGTCCAGGATTTAAAAGAATGAGTTTGCAAATGTTTTCTGTGTAGCAAGTAGTTGGAAAAAGTAATAAAACTTTAGAAGGCTCAATCAATCGCTATATGTTTCTCTTTTCATTGCTATTTTTGTTAGTATTTTAAAGTGGTTAATATAGAATTTAATTATTATCAATTCTACTTTTTCTCCAGGAGCTGGATATGTTTTAAGTCAAGCAGCAGTCAAAAAATTTGTAGAAGAAGCCCTTCAAGATCCGAAAAAGTGTCGAGCTGACGGAAAAGGAGCAGAGGATGCAGAATTAGGTAAAATAATCAAATTTGATGATGGAACATAATAGAGTTTTTTTTTTTTGTTTGTTTGTTTTTTTTATGGATTTTTGGAATTTTTGAAAAGAGTTTGCATGATGACCTACTTATATATAGGGAGGGGAAGAATTTTTTTTTATATGGATTTAAAAATATAGGTATGAGAATTCAAAGGGTTGATATAAGTCTATCGAATGTGTTTTAGTCATTACACATTTATTCGTCCTTAGTAATATAATAAATTCATAATGAAAATCTGAAAACCCTTTTCCATTTCGGGTGGTATATTTTTTACTATTACTGAGAGGGGATAAAATCTTTAGGTTGGTGAGTATTACAAGTTTCCTTTTCCAATTTTAAGTTAGAAGGTCATTTACCAATATTCCTATACCCAATTTTTGGACTTTCTTTTACAATTCTATGCAAATACAATTTTGCTTATACTCTTTAAATAACTTTATTAATCTAATAAAAATATTCATGCAGCAAAAAAAAAAATTCGTTCAGTAACAAATACTACAGGCAAATATTTAAAACGGGAATAGTAATTCAGTAGTAGTAGTAGTAGTAGCTCAGTAATTGCCAATTTATGTATGGAATTTTACGAAACAAATCTATTGCCTTCTATGACTTTATATGGTTACATTCACTCGAAACAAATATGTAGACGATATTATATCAATAGTACTTAATACTTTCCTATTACACAGTTTTTAATACAAATTAACAACCTTGTACCTGCAATCACATTAATTAACCTACTAAAATCAAAATAGTAACAGTCTACAATTTTTTGACATTTAAAAAAAAAATTTTTTTTTATTTTAGAATACCATATGCAGAAAACAGACCTCATTCAAGCAACTACTACATGTATTTTATAATCTTCCGTCATATATAAAATAAAATATTATCTAATAATTTTATTCTCCTCAATAAAATTTACTGACCCCTTTTTTTTGACGACGAAATTGTCAGTCTTTCACCAATTTTTGTTAGTGGCTTATCTTCCCCATTTTAACAAGAAAACAACATAAACAAGCAAAAATCACTTTTGCATTAATCAAAAACCAAAGCTATATACCCAATATATATCCCTAATACATATACCCAATGTGTATCCTCATTTTATTCAACTACTCAATTTTGAAATTACGGTTTATTTTATCTAAAATATACCATATTAACATTTTAAATTTTCTAATGCAATCATAAAACATCTAATCCATAAAAATACCACAACTACTGAGAGATCAGGAGGCTTAAACAAAATACCATGTGACACCTGCAATTTCGGTGAAATTCTTAAAACACTGCATTTTCGAGTTAAAGGGAACAAATCAAATATTATAAGATGCAATCTCTGTAATGCAATATTCAGCCATATAACTAATCAACATACAATTGATTGGAAAATGATTCTCTCATCTTCATTTCCAAATTAAAAAAATCTCTTTCGCCTTATTCGATCCTATTTTATAATGGACGTTGGTAATTTCAACGTTTCGTCCAAGTTTTTTGATATTTACGATGTCCTAAACAAATTTCTTTAATATACCTTAAAAAGCATCACAATGGTTAACATCATGATACTGTTTCTTTTTGTTGTTGCTTTTTTTTTCTTGTGTTTATCGTATAAATACTTGCTTTGGTATCATGTCCCAATTTTTCTATCACTTTTTTGCCTTTATTAGGAACTGTGAAGTGTCTACGGAACGTAGGCTTTTAATATATATATATATATATATATATATATATATATATATATATATATATATATATATATATATATATATATATATATATATATATATATATATATAATCACTTTTCACCTTTCCCACTCTCGCAGGGTGGTACCCGCCACATTCCTTCACAAGCATACTCACCCTCACCTCTCATCGTCCCTCATCACCTCCCTCCATTTCATTCTGTCCTCCGAAAGTCTACTACCCTCTTTCAAACTTATACTCCTTCCTCCTAAAATTTCCTATACCCCATCCTTCCATCTCCCCTTTGGCCTTCCTCTCCCCCTCCCCCTTCACCTCGGATCTAAGTACCATGCCTACAGTTCTGTCCTCATTCATTCTACATACATGTCCAAATCATCCTTGTCCACCCTTCTTTGCTCTATGCACATCTCCTTTATTCTTTTATTTCCAAAAATATCTACCCTTCTCACATTACATATAGTTCTTAATCCTTTCATTTCAAACACATTCAAACTTTTCCTCGCCAGAGCATTTATCATCCAAGTCACATTACAAACGCCAAACACATACACTCAAACATTTTTAGCTTTATTTCTTTCGAAATTTTCTCTTTCTTCTCTACTTCTCTTAGACGTCCCCCCCCCCAACACTTTCTTCCTTCTACCTCTCTATTCATTTTTTTTCTTCTTCTTCTTTCCCGTCTCCCCTTTTACCTTCCACCAACATTCCTAGATATTTATAGTTTTTCACTTCCTCAAATTCCTTTCCCCTCCCCTTCAATACCCTCATTCCTCCCTCCTCACCTCCTCATCTCCACCCCCAATCCTCATAACTTTACTTTTTGCTGCTCATAACTTTAAGTTTTTCTATATTTACTTTCTCTCAACAAGATTCTCAGTTTTTCACCAAACTCTTCCACCAACATCGCATCATCTGGAAAAGAAGTAAAACATTTACCTCCCATTCACCCTCTACACTTCTCAACCTTATACTATTTCCTTCCCTTTCCATTCCTTTAACTACACCATCCATCAACAGATTAAATAACCACAACGACATTACTCATTTCTGTTTTAGTCCCACTCCTGCATTAAACCAATTTGTGACTTCCCTCTTCACCCTTACCCTAGATCTATAATTCATATAGAAGGCCTTGATCCCTTCCAGTAACCTTCCCCTTATCCCCCTTTACATTAATGTTTCAAATAGCTTCCTCCCACATACCCTATCATATGTTTTTTTTCCAAATCCATAAAACATACATATCACAATTCATTTTTTAAACGTAATTTCTCATAAATTATTCTCAGTGTGAACACCTGGTCCACACATCCTCTCTACCCTCTCTTAAACCCTCTTGTTCTTCATCCACCCCATCTCTTGTCAATCCTTTCATTCTTGTTACTAACACCTTTTCTTAAATCTTCCCTATCATACTCAACAGACCTTTCCCCCTATAATTCTTACTCACCATCTTATTTCCTTTTACTTTATATATAGGTACAATACAGGCGTCCTGCCCCTCCTGAGGTATTCATCCTTCAACAGAACACACATTAAAGGCAACCATATCTGCAGGTCCCTCCCTTATCATCTCTCCATATATACCATCCTTTTCTACCGATTTTCCTTTCTTATCGCAGCTTTACATCCTCCTCCCTACTAATATTTTCCTCCCCATCCTCAAAAACTTGCTCATTATTGCCCAACTCTCCTCCTTCTCTAATCTCTCTCACCCCATTCAATAATTCATTAAAGTGCATTTTACATTCCACTCTTACTTTTTCATTACCCTGTAATATCTTTCCATCTTACCCATTCACTTCTTCCCCTCGTTCTTATTCTCCCAACCTTCCCGTTTTCCTCGACCTATATACCTCCTTCCAAATCATTTTATTTCTCTCCTTAAAATTTTCTGCTAGATATCTACCTCACTCCACTTCCACTCTCTTTATTACCCTCTTAACATCCCTCTCCAACTCTCTACTCCTCTCTCTATATTCCTCCTAATCCATAGCCTCCTTTGTACCCAAATAACTGGTAAAGGCATCCTTCTTTCTTTTCACCATACTCCCCAGCTTTTCGTTCAACCACTCACTCCCTTTCCTTCGTCCGTT
>SEYY01008944.1:20000-21344 GCA_009176605.1 Armadillidium nasatum
TCGTTCTTCAGGCATTCTTTCCACATGCCCCCACCACCTCAATCTCGCCGCGTCGATTCTATTTAACACCGGCACTACACCAACTCTCTCTCTAAACCATTCATTTCTCAATCTATCTCTTCTCGTCTTTCCCATCATCGTTCTCAACACTCTCATTTCAGCAGCTTCGATCCTTTTTTCTTCCCTAGTTGAAACGCTCCAGGTTTCTGCTCCATATGTCAGGGTGGGCACCAATATATTATCGAATATAATCCTTTTCACCTCTATATCCATCACCCGATCCTTCATAATTGGGAACAGTGCTCTCATTGTTCTTCCATATTTTTCCATTCTAGCTTCCACCTCACACACACATCCTCCTCTACTCGTAAAAACACTACCCAGATACACAAACTGTTCTACATTTTTTAATCTTTCTCCGTCAATGATGATCTCTACCTCTCTCTCCTCTCCTCTACCCACTCTCATAATTACCGTCTTTTCCGTGTTCATTTTCAGCCCCACCTCTCTCAAGTTTCTCTCAAAACTCTCCATTAACCCTCTCAATGTTTCCTCTTCTTCACTCCAACAAGCTAAATCATCTGCATACCCCATTATATCACCGTTCATATATATATATATAATATATATATATATATATATATATATATATATATATATATATATATATATTATATATATATATATATATATATATATATATATATATATATATATATATATATATATATATATATATATATATATATATATTATATATATATATATATATATATATATATATATATATATATATATATATATATATATATATATATATATATATATATATATATATATATATATATATATATATATATATATATATATATATATATATATATATATATATATGAGTCATGAAGTTTGTCATAGAATAAGAGAAGGGGAGAAGGTGTTAGGCGGTTTGAGGGATATTTGGGATAGAGGAAGGTTACCAAGGGAAGGTGAAGGGGAGAATGTTTGAGGCATGTTGTATACCAGTGGTTATGTATGGGAGTGAAGTATGGAGGTTGAACGCTAGAAAGAGGAAAAAATAGAAGTTTTCGAAATAAAAGGTCTAAGAGCGATTTGTGGAGTTGGTAGAAGAGATAGAATCAGGAATGTTAGAATAATATATATAATAGATATATATATATATATATATATATATATATATATATATATTATATATATATATATATATATATATAATATATATATATATATATATATATATATATATATATGTTTCATTGGTTGAGAGAGCTGAACGAAGTATGCTGAGATGGTTTGGACATGTTTGTAGATGAATGAAGAGAGATT
>SEYY01008945.1:0-32500 GCA_009176605.1 Armadillidium nasatum
TCGCATACCTCCTCCATTAAGAAGGGTTCGTACGACTCATCTTTCTACACAGTCTCATCATTTCTCTGTCCAACTCTCTGACCCCAGACTTAACCGCTATGCTCAATCTTACATGTACTCTACTGGTATAGTCTGAACACACTTCATTCATCTATTTTCCCAACTTCCTATGACTTAGGCACCTTTAAACGCCGTATATCAGGTCATGTCGGCCTTTAATTTGACCATGTTTCCGACTTTCCTCCCAACTCTGGTGGAACAGTGGTAGGCCTCTGGCCTTTGCCCACCAGAGGAGAAATAAAATATATATATATATATATATATATATATATATATATATATATATATATATATATATATATATATATATATATATATATATATATATATATATATATATATATATATCAACCATCATAAATTTGGCATTGAGGATAAGGTCAGTAAAAATCAATATGAAATAACAGCGTATTACTGAAAAATTTTTTATCCCCAAATTAATAAGGAGACTACTAAATAAAAAAATTTTATCTTCAGGTTGTCTGTATTACAACAGAGAACGGTGCAAATTATTTTGTAGTCTTTCGGTTGGATGCTCATGCAGAAACGGGTGACGAAGAAGAAGAGCAGGTACTGATTCCAGAGATAGTGGATTCTCCTGAAGAGATAGTGCAAATTGGTGACCCAGAGGTTCTGCTGAGAAGACCTCTCCAGCTCGAAAATCTGCTTGAAGAATATGATGCCGTTAGTTTACTTAAACATCACCCTTGCATTTTCCAAACATTAAACATTTTCGCTACTAGAGATGTTTCGAAAATTTCTCACTGGTCCTCTGGTGCCAAGGATCCATTTAATAAGACACTTGCCAAAGCACAGACATTGTGGACTGCCCAAAATAGGAAAATTACAACTGATGCTAGAACCAAGGAGTTGGGAACAAAGCTTAAAACACCAAATATTACTCGCTGGAACTCCCTATACGATTCTATGAAAGATCTGCTTAACAATCTTGATGGTACCATAACACAAATTAGCAACATTTGTGTGGAACGAAAGCCTTGTCCTCCAGTATTTAATAAAACTGATAAAGAGGTAATTGATGAGAACATCGATATAATGACTCCTATTGCTATTAGGCTGGATATGCTGCAGGATGAGAAGAATGCGTACGCGTGAGTTCTATTGCAAAAAATTCCTCCTTAAGGACAATCTCGTGGAAATGAAACGTGAGGTACAAAAATTTAAATATGCCAAAAACTTAGTCAACTACTTGCTAAAGCAACCAAAGCCACACAAAGGGAATGAAAAAGGCTTTGAACCTAGGTTTAGCAATATCTTTGATGATTTTGAGTTTCTTATGGCAACAGCCCAGCACCTTCAATTCAAACTCGGAGTGGTACGTAGGTTAAATTAGAGGAAGTACCAAGCTGTCAAGATAAGGATATTGGAGGAAATAAAGTTTAATACTGTATCGAATTTTACTCCTCCACGTCAAGTAACTGAAGGTGATGGGACTGAGTCTGAAATGGACCCGTTTAATGTGAGTTATTTTTATTGTTTGGAATATATATATATATATATATATATATATATATATATATATATATATATATATATATATATATATATATATATATATATATATATATATATATATATATATATATATATATATATATATATATATATATATATATATATATATATATATATATATATATATATATATATATATATATATATATATATATATATATATATATATATATATATATATATATATATATATATATATATATATATATATATATATATATATATATATATATATATATATATATATTATATATATATATATATATATATATATATATATATATATATATATATATATATATATATATATATATATATATATATATATATATATATATATATATATATATATATATATATATATATATATATATATATATATATTACAATACACTGACATAATGTTCAAATGAAACTTAATAAAAGATTTGAGTTCTTGATACCATTTCTAAATATTTTAGAAACTGAAGGCCCATATATCCAGCAGACACCTCTGGAGAAGAAGTTGGAACAAACCTTGGATAGCTGAGCTGCAGTAAATGTTCACCACAGTACCCCTCTCATTAGTAACCTGTTTTCGTGTGAATACCAGGAGTTCTGGGTGGACTAGTTTATTAAGTATAATACTCCATTAAGCAGCTCAGCGACCGTGGAGAGGTTGCTTAGTCAAGGCTCTGACATTCAAAGACCAAAGAAGGCTGCCATGGCATCCAGCAATTTTAAAATATTTATCTTTATGAAATGGAATATGAACATGTTCAGAATGCAAGAGGAGAGCTACGAGGAGAGATCATAGATAATTGAATAAATAAGATTAAAATCTTTCTCATTTTTTGTTATATATTTGCATTTTTCAAATGAAATTTAAAAATAATTCATCTTTACATATTTGGGCTCTATTTTTTTATTTTATTTTATTTATTTATTTATTTTTTTTTTTTTTTGCGCTCCTAAATTTGCTCTTTAAAATTTTTTTTGATTTGCGGACATGTGCGCTTTTGCGTTTGCGGACTAAATTTTTGAAAGAATGTGCGCTTTTGCGCTTGCGCACTAAGTTTTTCCAATTTGCGTTTAAAGTTTAAAATTTGCGCTCCCACCTCTGATATATATATATATATATATATATATATATATATATATATATATATATATATATATATATATATATATATATATATATATATATATATATATATATATATATATATATATATATATATATATATATTATATATATTAATTTTTTTATTAATTCCTCAACAGGATTTTTATCAACAGAAGATTCTGTGATGCCAGGGAACATGGGTCTCAAAGATCAACAATTGGCACTAAAATGGGTTAAAGAAAATATCGAATCCTTCGGAGGAGATTCGAATAGTATAACAATCTTTGGAGAAAGTGCTGGAGGAGCCTCAGTTCATTATCAAGTCTTGTCTCCCGGTTCGAAAGGTACGTTATTTGATATTTTAATCATTATAAATTGATTTCAACAACATATGTAATGTTTACCTCTCCAATTTTTTTATTGTTTTATAAAAAAAATCTTTTTTAATAAATTTTTTCCTTAAAATATGTCAATAGTTGGAGGTCCATATTGCCTCATGGCAAAGCATATAATTGAGGGTGGAAGCCACAAGGGAAAGGAGCACCAACCAATTCCCATACATCCTTAACCCATTAGCAATTTTTTTTTAATTAAAAATAGAACAATTAAAATAATGAAAAATAAATAAAAATTAATAAATAATAAGAAATTAAATAATGAATATTAAATGTTAAATAAATAGGAGAAAAATAAAAATCCAACACTATTCCCTATTCACTTTCATTCTCACAATAATTGGAATATATATTGATACATCTCAGACATTGACACATCCTGCTTTTCAGGGTACGTCGCCCTTGTAAGTATAATTTGCCGAACGTGGGTATACCTAATCACATTAAATATAAATAAACATGATTGAATTTGATTAAAAATAAATGAATTATTTAAAATAATTCAAATAATTAATAATTAAAACTAAATGTAAATAAAAATAAGTAAAAATAAAAATAATTAATAAAAAAAATATGCAATTAAATAAATTATAAAACGTAACTTACAAATTACAAAAAGAAAATTCAACCTCCCGCTCAGCATCATCACAACAGATATATACATATATATATATATATATATATATATATATATATATATATATATATATATATATATATATATATATATATATATCAGTGGCACGGATGGCATTACCCCTCGTGTTCTGAGGGAATGTGCTTCCGAGTTAGAGCCTGTCCACGTTCAGCTCTACTTTCTATGCCATAATACTAATACTTTTCCTCTATGCTGGAAGCGCGCATTTGTTCAACCGATCCCGAAAAAAGGTAGCCGCTCTGACCCTTCTAACTGTCGACCTATAGCTCTCACTTATGTTCTGTCTAAAATTTTTGAAAC
This sequence comes from Armadillidium nasatum, assembly GCA_009176605.1. NCBI lineage: Eukaryota > Metazoa > Arthropoda > Malacostraca > Isopoda > Armadillidiidae > Armadillidium > Armadillidium nasatum. The sequence goes on from SEYY01008945.1 coordinate 4,055, forward strand.
TCTCCTAAACTCTCATTTCCTGGATCATTTGGAGTTTCATTCTCTTCTCTCATATCACCAGTATAGCTTTCGACGCTCGAGGTCAACTGGTGACATACTTTCCTATCTTACTGATTTATGGTCTTCTGCCCTTAGGGATTTCGGGGAGTCTTGTGTGGTGGCGCTTGACATTTCTAAGGCTTTTGACCGTGTATGGTATGCGTCGCTGCTCTCTAAGCTCCCTTCCTTTGGGCTTCCTCCTTCCTTTTGCTTACTCATGTCTATTTTTCTCTCAGATCGTTCTATTTCGGTACTTGTAGATGGAGCGGCCTCTTCCTCTTTTTCTGTCAACTGTGGTGTTCCTCAAGGTTCAGTTTAATCTCCAACTTTATTCTTTCTTTTCATTAACGATCTTCTCAACTGCACTTCTAACTCTGTTCACTCTTATTCTGACGACTCAACTCTACATTCTTCTAATCACTTCAAATCTGCTCCCTCTTTTGCTTCTAGAGTTGCTTCTCGTCTTCAACTTTCCAATTCTATTCTTGCCGATCTGGATGGGATTTCCCGATGGGGTCATAGCAACCTTGTGAAATTCAACTCTTTAAAAACTCAACTTCTTCACATCTCCCTCTCAAAAACACCTCCTAACTTTCCTATCCTCTTCGATGGCTCTCCCGTCTCACCTGTAAATAACATTAACATTCTTGGTCTAAACATAAACAATAAACTGTCTTGGAAACCACATATCACAATGGTTGCTAAAGCGGCCTCTAAGAAGCTGGGTATTCTGTTCAGGTTGCGAGAATTTTTTTCTTCTGAGCAGTTACTCCAAATATATAAGGGTCTTATTCACGCTTGTATGGAGTACTGTTCTCACACTTGGGGGGGCTCTGGCTCCTCCTCTCTTTTGGACAGTGTTAAGTCTAAAGCTAAAAGATTAATTAACTGTCCCCTACTTTCAACGTCTCTTGATTCCTTATCTCTGAGACGTGAAGTTGGCGCACTATCCCTTTTCTATAGGTAATACAATGGCAGGTGCTCGAGGGAATTGGCCTCTCTCATTCCTCCACCGTTGCGTCGTCCTCGTTACACAAGGGGTGAACTGCTTTCGCACCAATTTTGTGTGGATGTAGGAAACCCCAGGCTAGCCCGTTGTGGTGCCTGCTTCTTCCCAGCCACTTCTGTTCTGTGGAACTCTCTACCATCTTCTATTTTTCCAACTGTATTTAATCTTCCACTCTTCAAGGCTTCCGTTTGTGCCTACCTGAGGGATGTACGTTAGGTCTGTGTTTGAATGAGTTTTCTTCCTCCTTGTGTGTGCCCCCTTCTTGAAAAGGGCTCTGCCTGTGAGTGGTGGCGATCCGTAATATATATATATATATATATATATATATATATATATATATATATATATATATATATATATATATATATATATATATATATATATATATATATATATATATATATATATATATATATATATATATATATATATATATATATATATATATATATATATATATATATATATATATATATATTATATATATATATATATATATATATATATATATATATATATATATATATATATATATATATATATATATATATATATATATATATATATATATATATATATATATAATATATATATATATATATATATATATATATATATATATATATATATATATATATATTATATATATATATATATATATATATATATATATATATATATATATATATATATATATATATATATATATATATATATATATATATATATATATATATATATATATATATATATATATATATATATATATATATATATATATATATATATATATATATATATATATATATATATATATATATATATATATATATATATATATATATATATATATATATATATATATATATATAGTATATCCCAGAAAGTGACGATTCTTGCTTTCCAGGGTGTATAGCCTCCTGTAAAGGTTAACCACTGAAAGTGGTTGACAACCCGAAAAGCAATATATATATATATATATATATATATATATATATATATATATATATATATATATATATATATATATATATATATATATATATATATATATATATATATATATATATATATATATATATATATATATATATATATATATATATATATATATATATATATATATATATATATATATATATATATATATATATATATATATATATATATATATATATATATATATATATATATATATATATATATATATATATATATATATATATATATATATATATATATATATATATATATATATATATATATATATATATATATATATATATATATATATATATATATATATATATATATATATATATATATATATATATATATATATATATATATATATATATAATAATATATATATATATTTTAAAAAAATTTATTTTGTATAATTAAAAGCAATTAAAATATAAAATAACTTAAAATTAATAAAAATAGGTTAAAATTAATAAAAAAAAGAAATTTTAAAATAAAAATGACAAAATAAATAAATTAATGAATAATTATATAATAATAATAGAAAAAGTGACTGTTTTTACCCCCCAACATTTGAGACACATTCCATCCTTGGTATAACACATGGAGATACTGCCCTTACCTTTTCTCGCCGATTCAGAATATTTACCGAAGTTATTAGAGATATTTTTGGCAAGAGACAAAAAATCTTTGTTAGTAGGAGAAAAAAAAGGAGGTTGGTGCACTTCCTTTTAGTGAAAGTAAGCTTACTCCTTCGATTAATATTCCTTCATCGATTCTGAGCTGAATGAAAATTAGCAAGAATAATAACACGAGTTTTTCCATTTAGCAATATGTCAATATTGCATTTAATCTTCTTCTCTTTAAAGCCCCTGTCTGCACTCACCTGAGAGATTTGCCTTAGTCTCGTGCATAGGTGGGTTCTCTTTTGCTTTATATTTTTGCCCACTTCTAGAAAAGGGCTCAGTTCTTGAGCTATGGTAAACTGTAAAAATTGTATGGACACGAAAACAATGGGTTTTGACGAGAAAAATATTTACTTGAAGATGGAATGAACCTGCTCATTCCATTGGCGATTACAGCCTGTACCTTTTCAGCAGACACGGAAGTATTCTTCGAGCTAAGGTAGAATTAATTCCATAGAAAAATTCATTTATGTCATAAGCGTACTTTCTGTCACTTCTTTCGGACTAATTGAGGAGAATGCGTCACTTCTTTGCTATTTACCATTGGAATGAATATAAATTATATAAAAGTTTTAATCGCCCATGTATGGAGTACCGTTCTTACATCTGGGAAGGCGGCACTCTGGCTACTTCTCTCTTTTGGATATGGTTAAATATAAGGGTAAAAGACTAATAAAATCTCCACTGCTTTCAAAATCACGTGACCCTCTGACTTTGCGACGTGACGTTGTCACACTATCTCTTTTCTGCAAGTACTATGCAAAAGCAGGTGCTCGAGATAAAAGACCTCTTGCATTCCACTATCATTGTGTTATCATCGCAGCATAAGGGGTGCTTTGCTTTCAAATAAATTTTGTTAGTAAAATGTAAACCCCAGGCTTACTCGCCGTTGTGCCTCCTTCCCTGTCACTTCTGTTCTGAGGAAGTATCTGCATTCATCTGCTTTTCCTGCTGCATATAATCTTCCTCTCTTTAAAGCCTCTTTCTGAACTCACCTGAGAGATTTGCCTTAGGCTCGTGCAGTGCTGGGTTTTCTTTTATTTTATATTTATGCCCACTTCTAGAAAAGGGCTCAGCCCTTGCGCTGTGGTAAACAAAAAACAAAAAAACAAAACAAAAAAAAACACCTTCTATTGATAGTCCTTATAAGGTGGCTACGAGCCATGGAAAGAATTATTAGTCACTGCCTGGGGTGTACCTCTCTCTATCCCCATATATATATATATATATATATATATATATATATATATATATATATATATATATATATATATATATATATATATATATATATATATATATATATATATATATATACAGTGGAACTCCAATATTCGTCATTAATCCGTTCCTGAGGGGATGACGAATATCGAAAAAGACGAATATCGAATAATTTTTTCCCATAGGAATTAACTAAAAATGGATTAATTCGTTCCCAGCCTCGAATTTTGCCTATCTATTCTTTAACAAAAAAAAAAAAATTTCAATCTAGAATCGATCTCCGAAATCATTTCAAACACTGTACAATTTAACTACAGTACATATTAAACAGCGTACTGCCATAAATAATACGTAATACGCACTGTGTAGGCCTACATAAACGCTAAACACATAAAATTTTAAAAAGAAATTTACCTTTTGGATGAGAAAAACAATGATTGTTATTAAGAGTTTTTATTTTTAAGGTTATAGGCTTTCGTAGGTAGGACGAATATTGATTTTTCGACGAATATCGGAAAAAAAATTACAGGGCGAATATCGGAAAAGACAAATACTGGAGGGGACGAATATTGGAGTTCCACTGTATATATATATATATATATATATATATATATATATATATATATATATATATATATATATATATATATATATATATATATATATATATATATATATATATATATATATATATATATATATATATATATATATATAAAAAAAAAAAAAAAAAAAAAAATCAATTTTATTTTTATTATTATTATTATTATTATTATTATTATTATTATTTTTATTATTATTATTATCATTATTTTTATTATTATTACAGATATCCTATATTTCGAATGACTCCTTTATTTTGTTTCATGGGGGAACAGGGTTAGCAGTTTATCAGCAATTGGAATCTGTTTATATAAAGTTTTTCTTTCCTTTACGTAAATTATTTTAGGACTTCAGGGGACACGTCATTCTCCAGACTTTCTTTTTATTATTTGAGATATTGAGCTGAAATTTACAATGTATATGCATTTTTCCCCGCTGAAAACAGTCGATTTCTGACGTTTTTCTGAGTTTCTAACGGTTTACTAGTAATAGGGGGTCAAAATTCAAAAAGAGATTAAATAGAAGTGGTAAAATAATGGTCAGAATGATCCAAAAACTCCCCTGTACATTCTTAGCCCCAATTTCTACAAATTAGAAACAAAACATTTGGGAAAAGTACTGATAGTTATTGATTATAGAAGTTCAAATTTTTTTTTGAAAAAAAAATTGAAAAAAACATACCCTTCCGGAGAAAAAAATTTATTAAAAAAAATTGATGTTTCTAATTTTTTTTAAAATTGGAAATTGTTTAGAGGAGGGATGGATCTAAAACTTTTATTTAGGACACTTTTAAAAACTAATTGTTTGATTTGAGATACAGCCTCTCAAAATTTGGAAAATTTGAAATTTCGTCGAAAATTCGGCCATTTTCGATAAGCTGTATCTCGAATCAGACAAATAGGTTTTAAAAGTGTTTTAAATAAAAGTTTTAGATCTATCCCTCCATTAAACAATATCCAATTTTCAAAGACGTCCAATCCATATTTTTTTTTTTTTTAATTTTTTTGTCCGAATGTGTGAATTTTTCAAAATTTGAAAAAAAAAATTTCGACACCTGGTCAAGTAAGGGCATATAACCTGTTTTCTGTTATGCACACATCAAAACTCAGTAAGAAGTTTTTGTAGCCAATAGATTTTTGAATATACACACCAAGTTTGAGATCAAAAAATTTTTTTATGGGGCTTCACCGTAGATTTAAACATACCTTAAATTTCAAAAATTACCCCTAAACTTTAAATCTCTCGTAAAAACGTTAGGAATGGAGTTTTTTCGTCGGGAAAAAAGCTATCTATACTGAAATTTTCAGGAGAATCGGATGAAAATAAAAATTATTTCAACAATGGATCCTTCCCTTCATTGCAATGGAATTTTGTTTTTCTCCTTTGCAATTCTTGTGCCATATCTAGTCTGGGAAGAAATCATATCATTGTTCTTGGCAGTCATATTTTTGTGATCCTTTGACAAGACTTAGAGTCCATAGCTTCTTGATCTGGTTTTTTTTTTTTTTTTTTTAAAGTATACCTATTTTTTTATTTTGGCAATTATACCTTTTTTTCCTTGTCCATTGTTGTTATGTCTTCTTGTTTCATCAAGCAGTTTAAAGCAATACCTTTTAATTATATTTCATTAATTAATTACTTTTCTTTTATGTGTTAAATTGTATTTCGCATGCTTTGCAACTTTGTTTTGTTGACTTGCACACACAATTAATCTAGCTTGATATTAACAAGCATTGTTAACAATGTTAACAAGATGTTTCTAGGTTCCACAACTGCCTAATAAATAGAGAAATATTTATTCGACCTTTCTACTAAAATGTAGATAATTTATCTACATTTGAATAGAAATTCCGAAAAAAAATCTCTATTTATTAGGCAATTGTGAAACAGAAACATTTTCCCTTTGTTTCCATCTAAATCTCCTAGGCTTCCTTCTATCTAAAAGGTGTTCACAAAGTTCTATACATTGAAGTAGACTTTCTGATCGTTAATTTGTCAAGAACAGATGAGGCTGCGGTAGATTTAACACTGCATAAATAATATATTATAAATAAACCTTAAGTAGTGTAGTTATATCTATTTTATTTGTCATTTATAAAGGGACATTATTTTCGTTTTTAACTCAGATTCATTGCAGTAAGGTCGCACTTGCAGTCAAGAGTCAGAGTGTAGAAACGGGGGTGAGGGATTTTTTCATACATCTGAATAAAATTGGGGATTACAAAAATTCTCTCCCTATTTCTCTCAATAGGAGAACTAGAAAAATCTAACTAATGTGTCCCTTCTTAATCGATATTAAAATGTTTCAATGCATACCCTCTATTTTGTATCCCTATCATCTAAATTGTTTATTTAATTACTTTTAGCATTCCCGAAGGTTGTCAACCTACGTCTACTTGAGTCGCTAATTCATATTTTTGTTAACTCATATTTCTGAACTACGCTAACGTTCATCTTCAGTTTCTTATTGTCAGTTACATTTGGAGGATACGTTTGGTTCCGTGACTCTACATTATTTTTAATTATTACTCATGAACTGAAATTGATGATGCACATATGATTTTAGTTGGAGCTAAACTGCCATCTAATCGACAAGTATTATCCGTCTTATTTTATAACATGCTAGAGGTTAGGTTTACACCCAGTGAAAATGCTAATTTAGGTGTGAGCGAATGTGAAATATTTTGGAACAAAGCAAGAATTCCGACAAGATCTCTTCCCAATAGCGAAAACAATTGCTGAACTTACATTGTACCTGGAGACCTTTAGACAACGTGAAAAAAAATTAGGAAATAACTTAGATAACCTCTTTGATATAGCCCATGCAAATGCTCTTCAAATGATTAAAATCGAAGAAGATAAGATCTACTTGCTACGACAAAGTAAACCAGGATGGACAGGTTGTTTAGTTGGTTTGGAAAAAAAATTAAAAAAAGAAAAAGAAAGAACAAGAGAAAAGAAAAAAGATAAGAAAATCAAGTAACTTCATCTACCGTATCTGCTCTCCAATTCTCAGGAGTTGATGATACAGATACGACGATTTCTAATTCATCTAAAAGCAGTAATGAAGATTTTTGTTTTAAAACCTATAGCCGATGCATCAGAAGTGTGGAAAAATGAAGAGGAAAAGACATCATGACACCGAATTTAGTGGTTGCATTAGACAGATGCAATTTGACCATAAGAGATGCTGTTTATATCCTTCAGGTAAAGCAGAAGTCCTATGTCACGATATAGATGAGTTTTCTTTAAATTGATCAACTTTTCAAAGAGTTCGGCAAAGCCTAAGAAAAAATCTAGCTACTGAAATTAAATCCACGTTTCAAGAAAGTATTCAAAGTTTCGTTACACTTCACTGGGATAGTATATTTTTACCTTCCTTAAATGTCAGATATCCAAAAGAAGAAAGATTTCCATTTGGTTTTATATTTACTTAAAATGAGCAATTAATTTGAGTTCTAAATTTATTAAACTCCTTCAGGTAAGGAACAGTACAGAGCGGTAATGAATGTAATAAAAATTGGGAAATAGAAGAGAAGGTTCAAATTCTTTGAAGTGACGCAACTGCATCAAATATTGGTCGTATCAATGTGGCTGTTGTACTTATTGTACAAACGTTAAACAGAGATATATTGTATTTTCCATGCCGCCATCATATATATGAATTAATTTTACGTAGCGCAATTGAATGCAAAATACAACAAATAACAAATAGTTCTCAAAAACTATTTTTTAAATCTCGCATTAATATTAATAATTGCGTTTTTAATCAAGATCTCTTGAAAACGTTTTTCAAAGAAAAGGAGTTTATTGAAGTGCTGAACTTTCTTAATTAAGAGGAGGGTCCAATCTTAAAAAAAATTTTTTTTGACCGATTAAGCTGAAATTTTCAGTGTATATAGCGTATTTCTAGCGTTTTTCTGAGTCTATAATGGTTTCAAAGTTATGAGGGGTCAAAATATTAGTCCACATGAGGTGAAAATATCCCTGAACAATCCTAGCTCCTATTTATTAGAATCGTCAGAACAGATTTTTGATATCACGTCTTGAAAGAAAGTTATAAAACTTCGAATTTTTTTTTTTTTTTTTTAATTTTTTCTCAAAATCTTACCCTTTCCGGAGAAAAAAATTATTAAAAAAAGCCCTTCCTACAGTTTTTTTTTATTTTTGGATATTGTTTTAAGTATTGAGCTACAACTTTTATTTAGTACATCATTAAATCCTATTTGTTTGAAGAAAGATACAGCCTTTCAAACTTTTGAAATTTTTGAAAATTTGACAAAAATTTACCTATTTTGAGAGGTCATATCTCGGAAGAAACAAATCAGATCGAATAAAGTACTAAAAAGAATTTGTAGAACCAACACTCTTCTATAAGATTACCAAATTTAATGTTTGCAATATTTATACTTTTTTTTAAATATTTTTCATCAGTTAGATGGTTTTTTTTTCAAAAAATAATTTTTCCTATAGTTGGTCAATTTTGGGCTAATAAAATTTTTTATATAACTCTGGGAGCAAAAGTCTATTAGAAGTTTTTATAGCCAATAGATTTAGGAAGATACCCTCTAAATTTCAGACCAAAAAATTTTTCAAGTGGTCTCACCGTAGATTTGAATATACCTAAAATTCCCGAAATAACTTTTAAACCGTAATTCTCTCGTAAAAACGTTAGGAATCGAGTTTTTCGTCGGGAAAAAAGCTATCTATATCGAAATTTTCAGGAGAATCGGAAGAAAATATTTTTTTGCAACATTGGACACCTCTCTTAAGAATTTAAAAAGAAGTCATTACGAAGTGATTACCTTGATCTTATTGAGTTGTGCATAATTTTTTGGGTAGAGATTTGGCCCAAAACTTAAAAATTTATTCTCCAGGCGCTATGCGTCAAAATTGTTGGATGGCTCGAGCAATATATTCTTAAAAAAAGTATTTTCTAAGACATAAATATCAGATATGTAATGAAGATATGAAGTCCCTACAGTTTCTTTGCATATTTATTTTCAAAATTTACATAAAACCATTGCTTACTTGAAATTCAGCGGAAGCAACACCAAATCAAGATTTATGATTTTAAAATCATTAAAAGAATTCGAGAATATTGATCCCATTATATCTCAAGCAACACTGAACAAATTTAGGCAGAATTTGTGTTACTTCTCAGAGGAAGCGTCAGTTGTATCGCTATTTGATGACAAAGTAACTGTCGAAACCATAATGAAAATTATACAGAATTTCAATAACGATTGTCAAAACTATGCAAAGAAGCATACTGTTCAACTTGGTAGAATTGAACGATAAATTCTTTTTTAAGTAAGGTTACTCTAATTGTTTTATTATTATTATTATTATTATTATTATTATTATTAAGAAAAAAAAAACTTGAATGAATTTACTACCAATGGCAGCATGAACCTGTTTCTTAGATTGAAAATAAGCACCGATTTCCTGAGAGAATACATGGAGACATATCATCTCATATATATCTCAAAGCGGATTGTTTGGTCCTTAAAAGTGGTGAAGGATACAGTGGAAAGAGCCGTAAAGCTGACGTAGGAGTTTCATGAACGTTTAACTACAGACGAACAACAGAGGAAGCACTTGTTGTGTCTTATTCTAGAACATAGGCGGATGTTACCAAACTATAATGAACAAACATTAAAAAGGAAATACCCCCAATGACATATATGATTATATGTATAAAAGCACTACTTAAGCTTTTTTCCTATAATACATTATATGTAACCCATTTTTCCTTATCCTATATATTATTTTTTATTATCCTATATTTATTTATTTACATGCTTCATTCCTTGAAGAATGATATTGTAAGATAGTCAGAAAAGTGATACTTATTTGTTAAAAGCATTTCAAAATGTTCTTTCATTGCAGGGGAATTTTGGACCAAAAATTATTACGTTCAAAATGCTATCGTTTATATCTCGAAAAGAGTTGTGTGCACTTAAAATTAATGGCATTATTATTGTAGAGTGGACTTTGCTATATATGGGAAAGAAAATTTGGTGGCGATATCTTAAAAACTAAATAACTTGATGACATGAGCCTCTGACAAATATGCGACCAGTATGAAATATGTATGAAAATTTGTGGTGCACTGATTATTATAAGCAAATATTTTCGATATTAGATAAATTAAGAAGACAACCTTAGAATTTCAACTCAAATTTGGCACAGGTTATCGGTATTCAATTGAGATTAAATTTCATTCAGAAGTTGGAATTACCAGTGGAAATCAAAACAGTGGGTTTGCGTTCAAATTTTCTGAAAAATATTTTTTTTCATCAAAATAAGGAACAATATATATATAATATATATATATATATATATATATATATATATATATATATATATATATATATATATATATATATATATATATATATATATATATATATTATATATATATATTATCAGTCGTGGTGAGGGGGGAAGGAGATTTCAATAGGGAGTTGAATTTTTACTTTCCTTTTATTTAAGGCTTTTTTTTTAATTGCTTTTTGTTTTTATTTATTTTTCAATTGCAATTATTAATTATTTGAATTATTTTACTAATATTTACATATTTTTAATCATTTTCAAATTATTTTTATTTATTTTTAATGTGGATAGGGGTATTTATTTGCCTTCTGTGGATAACCCTAACAGGGGTTTTGGACCTTCAAAAAGAAGATAATATCTTGTTTTTAAAGACATATTATGTTCTAGTCCGCTGTGCTCCAATGTATTTCCCAGTGGTTGTGAAGGTAGCAGAAGATGAGGAAGAAGTGTTGGATTATGTTATTAATTTTCACTTTATTATTTATTTATTTATTTATTTATTATTAATATTTATTTATTGATTTTTTATTATTTTTATTATTTTAATTGTTTAATTAATTTTAATTATTTTTATTTTTTTTTTAAATTTTATTATTATTTATTAAATAATTTCTAAATTTATTTATTTTTTAATTTTAATTATTCTTAATTTAAAAAAAAAAAAAACATTGCTAGAAGGAAGGGTGAAATGGTTTGAAGTAATAGGGATAGGACGGTAGGGGCTGAGATAGGTCCCCTGAGAATGGGTCCTAGGTGCGACACTTTCCTTTGAGGGTTTCTCCCACCAGGAGATGGCGTACCCTGGTGACAGTATGGGCCCGCAACTACTCATTTCAATATTTAGGACAAGATCTGATATAGAACGGATATATATTTATTACAAAAAGATTTTACTAAGCTTTCTGAACTAACTGTGGCAAAAACGACTTTTGTAATTGGTTACCGGAAAAAATATATTTTCCTAATTAAGTTAGGAATTATTAAAATTAACTTAAACCAAATTTTTTATAAAATTTAAATAAATTTTTTTTAATAACATGAGATGAAATATTACAAAAAAAAAAAAAAATTCAAAATAAAGAAAATTTTAAAATATGATCGTAATAGCTAACAGTAAACAAAAATGAGAGAGGATATTTACTATATCGTGGCAAACATTTAAATTCGTAACTTTCAGTTGATGACATGTGCCTCTGGCAGACCGAATGCCAGAATAAAATATTTAGGCAAATTTGAGCTGCACTGATTACAATGTTAATATATAAATCATTTTTTTTACTCTTCTTTGTTTTGAAATATTTTCTAGGTCTCTTCAATCGAGCTATAATACAGTCGGGTACAGCTTTGTGCCCCTGGGCATCTAACAAAAATCATCGGAAATTCGCAATTGAAACAGGCCAAGAATTTAACTGTTCAATTGCCTTTGGCACTGAAAAATACAGAGAATGTATGCAAAATGTTAATCCTTATTATTTGACGATAGCTGCTTCACAAACTGCCGTAAGATATTTCTCATTTCTCAATTTCTATATATATATATATATATATATATATATATATATATATATATATATATATATATATATATATATATATATATATATATATATATATATATTATATATATATATATATATATATATATATATATATATATATATATATATATATATATATATATATATATATATATATATATATATATATATATATATATATATATATATATATATATATATATATATATATATATATATATATATATATATATATATATATATATATATATATATATATATATATATATATATATATATATATATATATATATATATATATATATATAGTATATATATTATATATATATATATATATATATATATATATATATATATATATATATATATATATATATATATATATATATATATTATATATATATATATATATATATATATATCATGATAATTACAGGATTCCGATATTTTAATCCCGATGTGAAAATTTTAATCTCGAAAGATTGGAATTCCGAAAATTCCCTGTATTCAGATCCCGATATCCAGATTATTTATGGTGAAAGAATTTTGTAATTTGGCCAAAAAATATTTCAGACTCTTCATAAAATTTCAATGATAAGTGCAACCAGTACCCAACATTTCCGATTTTATTGTCAGGTTATCATAATTGCCAAGCACCAGCACACACGTGAAACAGCAAACCACTTTTCATATTCTAGGTCTGACACCAGCTGACGAGAAATGATGTCTGCGTTACGGCGAAGGCTCAGACAAAACAAAAAATATGTGTCAGTTTACACGATGTGAAAATTCTAACTTCGAAAGATTGGGATCTCGAAAAATCCCGGTATTCGGATCACGATATCGCGATTATTTCAGTTTGACCAAGGATGTTTTTGGTCTCAGAGTACAGTCCATTTGATGGAATGACATCTGCAGGTCAGTTATACGAGTAGAAATAAATCTTACAACAGATGGAGAAAATTCCCATCTGTCGAAAATGGGATCACTCACCGCAGACTATCTGCTATCTGTAAAAGAACCATTAAAAAAATTAAATATGAAGCTTGGAGGAAACTTAGACAACAACTCTCTTTCTCTACTCCTGCAAAAAAGGGCCTGGAATCTTGTGCACAAAATGTCGGGTAAATTTGTACCTCAAACTTTCCCCCTCACTACCAATGGACAACTGCTGCTGGATGATCTCAGCAAATCTGAACTCCTAGCTTCTCACTTTCACGGGGTCTTCACTACCCCTGACCCCCTCAGGCATAGGAACGACATTGTTGATGCCATTATTAGTGCCCAAACTGAACATTCTAGAATGCTTTCTCAACCTTTCACATTTTGTAAACTAGAGGAAGTAATAAAAAAGCTCTCCCCTGACAAAACAGAAGCCCCAGATTTTCTTTCCACTAAGGTGATTCTGCACCTGAACTCTTCTACAAAATCTACTTTATTATCCATTTATAATGAAAGCTGGAGGACTGGCCTTTTTCCTACCTCATGGAAAACCTCTATGACACTTCCTTTCTTGAAGGGAAATAAATATCCTAGTGATCCCTCCTCATATAGAGGGATTCATCTATTATCATGCCTGGGAAAAATCTATGAATCCTTGGTTTGTAATAGGCTTTGCTGGTTCCTGGAGACAAACTCCCGTCTGCAACCCAATCAATATGGCTTCAGAAAACAGAGAAGTACTATAGATTGCCTTCTCCATATGACACACCTAATCTCGGGTGATTTTCAACATAAACATTATGCTATGATCCTATTTCTTGATCTGAAAGCTGCTTTTGACAGTGACATCCCACTTAGGTATTCTATACAAGATACTTAAAACTGGTATCACAGGGGCCCCTCTATCTTGGCTGCATGACTTCTTAATTAACATCCCGCTCTTTCCAGGTCCTAGTGGGTAACACTTAATCCTCTCCTCGAAACTGTTTTGAGCCCTTTGAATTTCTCTGTTCTACTTAGTGACATGCCCTCACCCCCATCAGATGATGTTCTTATGTATTCTGATGACATAGCCTGTTTTGCTGTCGCCCCAACTTTGACCGCATGTCAAACCTCACTGCAAAGTGCTGCTACTGAAATACTATCCTATCTCTCAGAATGGGGTCTTTCTGTCAATGCGATAAATGCTCTGCAATGTTATACATTAAAAAAATCCATTTTTACCTTCCATCTCAATCAACAACACCTTGGTCCCTTTACTCAGCTCCTATAACTACCTTGGACTAGTATTTGATACCCCCACCTTAACGTGGAAAAAGCACATCAACTACCTTGCTCAAGACTGTCTCAAACGTTCGGCTTTACTAAAGAGACTTGCTGGGGTCAAGTGGGGTTCCTCTCGGGAGAATTTTTTGCACCTATATCAATTCTACATTCTGAGTAAAATAGATTATTTCTGTACAGTTTAAGGATCTGCTGCCCCTACAACTCTAAAGAAACTAGATATAATCCACAATACTGCCATAAGGATTATAATGGGTGCTTTCCCCTCCACACCTACCCAAGCCCTCTATATTGAAAATGGACTTTCTCCACTCAAACATAGGAGAAGGTGTCAAATGGTAAAAAAGCTCATGCTTCTGGCATCTGCTCCCCCTGATCATCCACTTTATCAGATTTACTCCACCTATTTTGAAACACATCATCTCACTCCTCGGAAAAGCAAACCTCCTTTTGCGCAACAAGCCTCCTCCATCTTTTCCTCCATAAATGCGGCTACACCACCTTTCACCTCAGAACCTCCTGTCTTACCCCTCCCACCTTCTATAGACCTCCTATCTCACATCAATTCCATCCTCTCCCATGGTTGGAATAAGAATGATTTACCTGAAGAAGGACGACAACTATTTGCTACATTTCTAAACATTAAAAATGCAGCATATCTGCCAATATATACGGAAGGATCAAAAATACACAACCCTGCATCCAGTTCCTCAGCATTATATATCACTACTCTTCAACTAACCCAATCCTGGAAGCTTTCGGGTGCTCATTCTTCAGTTTTTGCCGAGCTCTTTGCGATCCATAAAGCTTTACTCTTCTGTGTCCAGTTCCTCACGCCTCAGAAAATAGTAATATTTACTGACTCTTGTGTTGCACTGTCACTTTTCACCACCAGATATCTCAAATGCATTATCGTAGGATACTATCTACAATACACAAGACCCTAGTGAAACTAACAACATCATTGGGCTAGACTATCCATTACCAATGGACTCCTTCACATGTAGGAATACTGGGTAATGAGATTGCAGATAAAGCTGCCAAACTGGCACATTCCCACTATAACGTGGAGGATTTTCCCCTTGAGAGTGATGAATATTACACAGAAACCAAACAGTTGCTAGACTTCCAACAGAATGATGAACTCAATACATTCCTACAAACCCATAGTCTGGGTCGATTATACTCACTAGACTCCCCACCTCTCAATCCTAAATGTGATCGCAGAATAGCCACTGCTATCTTCCGACTTAATTAAGACGGGACATTGTGGTTTAAACTCACATCTCCATCGCCTCAGAATATCAGATACTGATATTTGTCCTTCGTGCAAGAACAGTCCTGAAACTGTGACACACTACCTATATATATATATATATATATATATATATATATATATATATATATATATATATATATATATATATATATATATATATATATATATATATATATATATATATATATATATATATATATATATATATATATATATATATATATATATATATATATATATATATATATATATATATATATAATATATATATATATATATATATATATATATATATATATATATATATATATATATATATATATATATATATATATATATATATATATATATATATATATATTATATATTTATTTTTTTATATCAATACACCATATCCTGCAAGATGCAGGGTGGCGTCGGCTAAAGAAACATAATGTTCCTGCAACCGTACATGGGACGAAAATCCTGGTTAAAAAGGTTCCCAGCCTTTAAAACCATGCGAAGAATAATTCTTCAATTGTCCTGACTGCGACGAAATCCCAATCCTTATATATATATAATAATAATAATAATATATATATATATATATATATATATATATATATATATATATATATATATATATATATATATATATATATATATATATATATATATATATATATATATATATATATATATATATATATATATATATATATATATATATATATATATATATATATATATATATATATATATATATATATATATATATATATATATATATATATATATATATATATATATATATATATATATATATATATATATATATATATATATATATATATATATATATATATATATATATATATATATATATATATATATATATATATATATATATATATATATATATATATATATATATATATATATATATATATATATATATATATATATATATATATATATATATATATATATATATATATATATATATATATATATATATATATATATATATATATATATATATATATATATATATATATATATATATATATATATATATATATATATATATATATATATATATATATATATATATATATATATATATATATATATATATATATATATATATATATATATATATATATATATATATATATATATATATATATATATATATATATATATATATATATATATATATATATATATATATATATATATATATATATATATATATATATATATATATATATATATATATATATATATATATATATATATATATATATATATATATATATATATATATATATATATATATATATATATATATATATATATATATATATATATATATATATATATAGTATATATATATATATATATATATAGATAGATACGGATATCATATTTTCTCATTTGCGGATGCGGATGCGGATGTGGATATATATATATATATATATATATATATATATATATATATATATATATATATATATATATATATATATATATATATATATATATATATATATATATATATATATATATATATATATATATATATATATATATATATATATATATATATATATATATATATACAGGGTGATTTAAAATTATGGTAAAAATTTTTGGTAACTGGTAAGACAGGCAAAAATAAAGTTAAAATTCCTATAAAAGTATAATGTAACTTGCTTAGTTTTCAGTCTGGCTGTCTGTAGTTATTTGTTACTAAATATTTTGTTTCTACGAAAGCAAGTTGCAAACTCTACATTTAAAAATGGCAGACGTTAAAAGTATTTGAGGTACGAATAACTCATTCAGAATAGCAGGTGTAAATTAACATATTATTATTATATGATAATTTCATTTTGTACAACATAAACATACTGTTTCTTAAGCACCTACAAATGTTATCAAAAGACTAAAGATGATGTTGAAAATGAACTCCTTTGTTCCCAATGCAAGAGTCGATTATCGGACCCTTTTAAATATTCCAGGAGTCTGTTTGATCGTTTCAATTCCGTTCATAACCCTTAATCGTAGGTCTTCAACGGTGTCGATTGGAGAATATCTTTAAATGTCCGAAAAGGTAATAATCCAAAGGATTTAGGTCTGTTGACCTTGCTGGCCACGGAACTGGGCCACCTATTCATTGATTGGGAAAGTCTGTCATTCAGGTGTTCACGAACTGCAGCACTAAAGTATGCAGGAGCCCCATCATACAAAAACCACATTTTGTAGCTCAACTGAAGAGGTACATCATCAAGCAAGGAACGGAACTCATATTTCAAAAGGTAGATTATGCCATTAAACCTGGGAGGAAGCTGGAACATATGTACATGATCATTTAAAATTCCTGCCCAAAAGTTTACTGAAAACTGATGTTGTGAACGATTCTGTTTGATGGCATGAGGATTTTCGTCTGCCCAAACGTGTCCGTTATGAAAGTTAACGATATATGTTCTTGTAAAGTGAGCCTCGTCGGGATATAAAACCTTCGATAAAAAGTTTGGATCAATACATTTGTCCAAAAACCATTGACAAATAACAACACGAGGAGCATAGTCAGACGTGGGAATAGAGCATGCACCTGTTGGACGTGGTACGGGTGTCTTGTAACTGTTGCTTTGCAGTAACTTCCAAATACTAGATTGGTTCGAATTAAACTGTAGTGACAATTCTCGCGTGTTCTTTTCAGGATGCTCAGATATTTCATTAAGAACTAATTCTTCTAAATCAACAGTCCTAGTAGATCGGGGTCTACCTGCATTAGCATGTATGCTCTTTGGACAGAAAATAACATATTTCAGACAGGCGTTGATGAATTGTGGCAAAAACCCTTGCGCTTGGACAAATTCGGTGGGATATTTCTCTTGGTACAAACGTCTTGCTGCAGAACTATTGCAACGTCCCATCATATACATTAAATGCATGTCAGCTAGTTCAGAGTATGAATACACGTGGTAATTACGTTCCATATTCAATAACGAAATGAACACGTAAGAAACACACACAGTCAATGAGTTACAAAGTAATGCGTAACACAAACAGACAATACATTTATACGGAAGTTTGTTGTTTTGGTCAACAATCCCAAATTTAGAGTTTGTAACTTACTTTGTTTCGTAGATACAAAATATTTAGTAACAAACACATACAGACAGCCAGACGGAAAACTAAGCCTATTACGTCGTACTTTTATTGGAACTTTTACCTTTATTTTTGCATGACTTATCAGTTATCAAAAATATTTACAATAATTTTGAATCACCCTGTATATTAAAGATAGATCGGATGTCATATTTTCTCATTTGCGGATGCGGATGTGGATGTGGAATTTTCGTCAAGTGCGAATGCGGGTGTGGATGCGGATGTTGAATTTTTGAAAGTGCGGATGGGGATGTCAGTTTTGATGAGGATGCGAATGCATATGCCATCACTAATATTTATATATATATATATATATATATATATATATATATATATATATATATATATATATATATATATATATATATATATATATATATATATATATATATATATATATATATATATATATATATATATATATATATATATATATATATATATATATATATATATATATATATATATATATATATATATATATATATATATATATATATATATATAAGTTGAGATAGCTTCTTTCCTAGTGAACCTTAATCTAATTATAAAGATCAAAACCAGTAGTAATGGTTTCCACATATTCATTTAATACACTGTGAACGTTTCACTCCGTATCTTGGTCCGTCTTCAGCACAAACTAAATTTTACAAATTTCTATTTTAAAATACAATCAAAATATAAATTCATTAGCTATTTATATGGTATTTAAAATAATAATAATTGCAATAAAATAATAAAAAAAAGTAAAAATATTAATACTGAAAGAACATGAATAGGAATAAAAAGGCTGTACTGCTTTGGGAAAAGGAGTTCAATATTGAGTGAAAAGGACAATAGAAGAAGCTTGATCATTTAAAGATGGGCAATGAGTTTATCTTATATAAAACTTCAAAATCCAACCATCAAGAAGGGAGATGCACGTTGAAGAATAGAGAAATTAGAAGAATAAAAAGGATGGGTATGTCCATGGTCTGTTATGGCAGAGTGTACAGGAGAGCAAAGAGGAAGGTCCATACTAAATGAAACTCCTCTATGCTTATCAATCCTCACTTTTAATTGTAGACCAGTTTGTCCTACAAACGCCGCACGACAGCTGGCACTCATAAATAAGTAAATTAATGAGGATCTGAGAAGTATTGATTGAAACTCTTTGTGTCTGAAGAAGCTTTAAATTGAGAGGGAGTTATAATTTATAAGAATCAATTGACATTGTATAAATGTATCTTCAATTATGGTAAGAATATTTCCAATCAGTTGAGATGTAAGTGATACTATATACAGAAGTTTTAAGCATATTTTTTTTTTTGCTTGAGTACAATTGTAAAATGAAAAGTGGGTCTGAAGATATTAGTGAGATACTCATTAATACTTTTTTCCACTTGGAACTTTGATAGTAAATTAAAATGGCAAAGTATTTTCCTAAATTACATCTCTGTATAAAATATATATATATATATATATATATATATATATATATATATATATATATATATATATATATATATATATATATATATATATATATATATATATATATATATATATATATATATATATATATATATATATATATATATATATATATATATATATATATATATATATATATATATATATATATATATATATATATATATATATATATATATATATATATATATATATATATATATATATATATATATATATATATATATATATATATATATATATATATATATATATATATATATATATATATATATATATATATATATATATATATATATATATATATATATATATATATATATATATATATATATATATATATATATATATATATATATATATATATATATATATATATATATATATATATATATATATATATATATATATATATATATATATATATATATATATATATATATATATATATATATATATATATATATATATATATATATATATATATATATATATATATATATATATATATATATATATATATATATATATATATATATATATATATATATATATATATATATATATATATATATATATATATATATATATATATATATATATATATATATATATATATATATATATATATATATATATATAATATATATATATATATAGTATATATGATGGATGCGGATAAGGAATTTTCGTCAAGTGCAGATGCAGATGCGGATGCGGATTCGGATTTGAATTTTCGAAAGTGCAGATGCGGATGTTGAATTTTTGAAAGCGCAAATGAGAATAATAATTTTGATGAGGAAGCTCCGTGGATGCCATTACTAATATAAAATTTATGTATATATATATATATATATATATATATATATATATATATATATATATATATATATATATATATATATATATATATATATATATATATATATATATATATATATATATATATATTTTTTTTTTTTTATGTCTCCTCCTATGGGCAAAGGCCAGGAGTCCTACCAAATTCCACCGGAGTTGGGAAAGGTCTATAATCATGGTCGATGGTGGCCGACGTGTCCAGACACACGGCGTTTGAAAGTATGCAAGTCAAAGGAAGTTGGGAAAATAGATGAAGGGAGTGTGTTCCAGACTTTAGCAGTAGAGTATATGTAAGACTGAGCATAGCGGTTAAGTCTGGGGTCGGAGAGTTGGACAGAGAAAGGATGAGAATGTGTAGAAAGGCGTGTCGCACGAGCTCTTCTCAATGGAGGAGGTATGCAACGAGAGAGTTCAGAAGAGCAGTGTCTGTTGTAATAGCGATAGTAAAGAGAGAGTGACGCAACAATTCGACGGGCAGAAAGAGATTGAAGAGAGTTAGTAAGAGTAGGAGAGTTGATGAGACGAAATGCCCTTGACTCCACCTTCTCTAAGAGAGCTGTATGTGTGGAACCACCCCAGATGTGCGAAGCACACTCCATACAGGGACGAACAACACCCCTATACAGAGCAAGCAACTGGGGTGGCGTGAAGAAATTCTTAATGGCGCCTCAGAACACCCAACCTCTTAGAAGCTTGTTTAGAAAGAGAAGTAATGTGATCTTTCCAAGAAAGATCACGAGAAAAAGAAACACCAAGAATATTAAGGACAGATGAAGGCTTGAGTTGTGTGTTTTCGAAGAAGATATCATAGTTGTGTGGAAGATTGTGTCGAGTGGAAAGATGGAGAAACTGAGTTTTTGAGGCATTGAAAACAACCATGTTTTCTCTGCCCCAATTTGAAATACGGGAAAGATCAGAGGTTAGTTGCTTCCAAGGCTACCCTTCTCGAGTCTATCAACTGCTGTTGGGTGGGACGTTTTTCAAAATGGAAGGAATAATGAAGGGTGGAGTCATCAGCATAGGAGTGGATAGGATATGAGGTGATGGAGAGAAGGTCATTAATGAAGAGTAGAAAAAGTGTTGGTGATATATATATATATATATATATATATAATATATATATATATATATATATATATATATATATATATATATATATATATATATATATATATATATATATATATATATATATATATATATATATATATATATATATATATATATATATATATATATATATATATATATATATATATATATATATATATATATATATATATATATATATATATATATATATATATATATATATATATATATCCGAAAAAAGGTAGCCGCTCTGATCCTTCTAACTATCGCCCTATAGTTCTCACTTGTATTCTGTCTAAGATCTTTGAAACCCTTCTCAACACTCATTTCTTAGATCATCTGGAATCTCACTCTCTTCTTTCTGATCATTAGTATGGCTTTCGGCGCTCGAGGTCTACTGTTGATATACTTTCTTACCTGACAGATCTATGGTCCTCTGCCCCTAGGGACCATGAGGAGAATTCTGTCTTGGCGGTTGACATATCCAAGGCATTAGACTGTGTGTGGCATGCGTCACTGCTCTCCAAGCCCCTCTCCTTTGGGTTCCCTCCTTCTCTTTGCTTACTTATGTCAAGCTTTCTTTCTAATCATTCCATTTCGGCTGTTGTTGATGGTGCGACTTCTTCTTCCTTCTCTGTCAATAGTGGTATTCTTCAGGGCTCTGTCTTGTCTCCTACTCTATACCTACTTTTCATTAATGATCTTCTCAGATGCTCGTCTAACACTTTCCATTCATATGCTGATGACTCAACCCTCAATTCTTCTACTCATTTTAAATCTGCTCCATACTTTGCATCTAGAGTTGTTTCTCGTCTCCATCTTTTTGATTCCATTCTTGCAGATCTGGATAGAATTTCCCAGTGGGTTCTTCTCAATCTTGTGAAATTTAACTCTTTAAAAACTCAACTTCTAGAAATCTCTCTCAAAGACACCTCCTAACTTTTCTATTTCTTTCGACGGTTCTCCCATCTCTCCTGTTGATAATATAAATATTCTTGGCCTTAACATAAACAAAAAAATGTATTTGAAACCTCACATCACTATGGTTGCTAGGGCGGCCTCAAAGAAGCTGGGAATTCTGTTTAGACTGCGATAATTTTTTTCTTCTTCACAGTTACTCCAATTATACAAGGGCCTCATCCGCCCTTGTATGGAGTACTGTTCTCATATCTGGGATGGCTCAGGTTTCACACGTCTTTTGGATATTGTTGAGTCAGAGGCTAAAAGACTTATAAACTGTTCCGCTCTTACAAATTCATTTGACCCTTTATCTATGCGACGTGACGTTGATGCCCTTTTACTTTTCTATAGGTACTACAGCGGCAAATGCTCGAGGGAACTGTCCACTCGCATACCTCCATCTTTACGGCGTCCTCGTAGAGCAAGTGGTGCATTGTCTGCACATAAATTTTGAGAAGACGTAGGCAACTCCAGGCTTGTTCGCTGTGGTGCCTCCTTCATTCCAGCCACCTCTCTTTTTTGGAATTCTATCCCATCTTCTGTGTTTTCTGCTGAATTTAATTTCCATTCCTTTAAGGCCCACATCTGTGCTCACTTGAGAAATTTGCGTTAGGTGGGGCTTGTGGGTTGTTTTATCTCTTCTATTGTTCTAGCACCCCCTCCTTGAATAGGACTTTGCCCGTACCGTGAGCGGTGGTGATATATATATATATATATATATATATATATATATATATATATATATATATATATATATATATATATATATATATATATATATATATATATATATATATATATATATATATATATATATATATATATATATATATATATATATATATATATATATATATATATATATATATATATATATATATATATATATATATATATATATATATATATATATATATATATATATATATATATCAAAGTTCCTATAATGTTGAGAAGAAGTGCTTTTTGGAAGTACTTTAAGCCGCACAGCAAAGGGAAGGGCATTACAGCTTTTCAACTGAAACGATGTGCATCAACCGCAGACATAAAGTTGAGTATTGGTTGGACGAAAGGAATGAGTGTTCATTTGCAGTAGAAGCATTAAAAGGATTTGAAGAATGCAAAAAGCTGCAAAGATAAAAACTTTTAGAATCGGTGAAAAATGAACAACTAATTATTGGAATATGAAAAATAAGATTTTTCTTACTCTTGCTAACGTTACTCAAGGTATCCTCTCGGCCCCACTGAGTAGCGTTTCTTCTGAATGGCAATTCAAAGTTAATAAACACATGATTAGTGACACGCTCTCTCGATTTCTGATATAGAATGCAGAGATGCTCATCAGGTTGAATTATAATGTTCGAGCAGTGAGCAATAGCACTTTGTGAGAACTCAAGGAGCTCAGAGAGTTCAATAACAAACAATTAGACACATGACATGAATATAATTGGCTGCTGAGCACTGCATTTTACAGCAGTAAAGCGGCAGTGAAGGCAGCGGCTGCGGGATGAAGGAGACTAACCTATAAAGGAAATAAGAATGCTATTATTAATAAGCTGATAGGAATCTTATTAAAAAATGAATGTCATCAACGTTAACGATATAAGTTCTTTTTTTAAAATTTAAGTAAAGCCGCTTTTTGTACCGCATAGCAAAAATTACGCTTGCAGTGTTAGTAATTATTATGCAGTAATGTTACATTTTTTATTTTCATTAGATTATAATAATAAAAAAAAACTGCAGCTTCGCCGCTATCAGGGGCTTCCCAGCGTGTGATCTTGATTTGCTACTATTGTAAATATATAAAGACCGTGGACAGCCAAAGCCAATACATTAATTAATAAAAATTCAAAATTCCGATACCGATCCCGAAAATTTTTCAGTCGTACGATCACTGATATATATATATATATATATATATATATATATATATATATATATATATATATATATATATATATATATATATATATATATATATATATATATATATATATATATATATATATATATATATATATATATATATATATATATATATAATATTGAGACAGGTGTGGGGATTATCTTCTTATTACGTACTGCCGAGAGTGGATGGAGAATTTATTGATGAAGCTCCTGAAATTTTGATGAGAAAAGGAAAATACAACAAAGTCGATATTGTTCAAGGAATCACAAGAGACGAAGGAGGAATAGACTTATTTCGTAATATATCTTTATTTTTTTATCATATTTTGATTATGTTTCTTTTTCATCCGTTAACTAATACCTAATTCGAGTCAGTTGATTCTTATTTATCATGGAGATTGTCTCTTAAAATATTCATATAAATTTTGTTTTAATGAGAACTTTAAGCAGTCAAAACAAAATAAAAATACAATAATTTTAGATTTAAATATGGGGAGCAATGCCGGGAGAATGCTCTCTCATTTTGTTATGAATGAGTAATCGACACACAGAAAATTGAAACTGTTTAAAATGAGCATTTTGCGTTGCTCTTTTCGTCTTGCTTCTAAAGGGAACTTTTTTACTTTAATTTGAACACTATTTTACCTCTCATATTAAGAGCCTCAGACTACTGATCATGAACACCCGATTTCTCAATATAACTTCTTTATCGAGAGGTAATTTTACTCCATTTTGAAGGCTTACTTTTCAGTACGTGAATACTGAATCCTCAAGTTGAAAACCCCAAAATTATTCATTTAGAGAACTAAATTACTCTTTACAAACAGAAATTTCAATATCTAGTTGAAAACTCCCACCACTCATTAGGAAGGTAGATATAAGGGACTCCACCCCTTTTTATTTTCTATTTATTCAAATGTAATAATAGAATTTTAAATTAAAATCAATTCATTATTCAATTTTAACACAATATGGACTAAACATACAATACCAAACAACCACACCCCAAAGTTTGTTAACACTATTCCCAAAGACAATGGTCACACACACATACACTAACCACAAATGTTAAAACAACAGATACAGTTCATGCCAACTATTTAATCAATTGTCATTTGATTATGGAATAGTCATATTTCAAACTCTCTAAGCCTCTCTTAATAACTCTAGCTCTCAAGATCAGAAATCATTCTTGAAACTTTACAATTCCCACCAGCATATCTGACTTTTCTTAAATTATTGTGCACAATATTCTAATACTGGCCTAACATAGCTATTATGCAATTTATTTATAACTTCCTTGCTCCTTTAAAGCAACATTGATTTATTATACCAAACATGTATTAACTCTATTCCTTGTTTATATACATTGATTAGCCCCTTTTTGATTACTAACAGGCAATTATCAGGTCTTTTTATTGGTCCACATAATAAAGTCAGTCTCCATTCAAATCATACTTAAATCCTTCATTAAAGTAGCCTTCATACAGGCCCTTATATTTTTAACTCATAAAATTCATTTATCGCTTATCTATACAAGTCTTTCTAGGTTACATTAAAGCTTACACATCAATTATTATTCCCCAGAGAGACAGTCACTTTGGTTGGTATCATTAGCAAACTTAGAACCATGCATTTAGTCCATAATTCGAGTTATTTAAGAGCAGTACCGAACCCGGCATTTAACTCTGTACTACTCACCATTTCCATGATGATTTATTGCTATTCAGGGCAGGAGCCATTCTGAAAATGTTTTTTTTTATTTTTTGACCGATTGAGCTGAAATTTACAATATATATGCATTTTTTTCCCGCTGAAAACTCTTGATTTCTGACATTTTTCTGAGTTTCTAACGGTTTACTAGTTATAGGGGGTCAAAATTCAAAAAGAGATTAAATAGAAGTGGTAAAATAATGGTCAGAATGATCCAAAAACTCCCCTGTTCATTCTTAGCCCCAATTTCTACAATATTAACAGAGAACATTTGGGAATATTGCGGATAGCGCTTGATTATAGAAATTGAAAATTGAAATTGAAAAATATATACCCTTCCGGAGAAAAAAATTTCTTTAAAAAAATCCCTGTGTTGAATGTTTTGAAAATTGAATATTGTTTAGAGGAGGGATGGATCTAAAACGTTTATTTAAGACACTTTTAAAACCTATTGTTGATTCGAGATACAGCCTCTCAAAATTTGGAAAATTTTAAATTTCGTCGAAAATTCGGCCATTTTCGATAAGCTGTATCTCGAATCAGACAAATAGGTTTTAAAAGTGTTTTAAATAAAAGTTTTAGATCTATCCCTCCTCTAATAAATTTCCAAAAAAAGACTTCCAATCCAGATTTTTTTTTTTACAAATTTTTTTGTCCCAGGGTGTGAATTTTTCAAAAATATGAAAAAAAAAAAAAATTTCGACACCTGGTCAAGTAAGGGCATATAACCTGTTTTCTCTTATGCACACATCAAAACTCTGTAACAAGTTTTTGTAGCCAATAGATTTTGAAATATACACACCAAATTTCAGACCAAAAAAAAATTTTATGTGGCCTCATTGTAGATTTAAACATACCTTAAATTTCCGAAATTACTTCTTAACTTTAAATCCCTCGTAAAAACGTTAGGAATGGAGTTTTTTCGTCGGGAAAAAAGCTATCTATGCTGAAATTTTCAGGAGAATCGGATAAAAGAAAATTTTTTCAACAATGGATCCTTCCCTTCAGTAGTACACACTGCCTTTTGTTTTACAACCACTCTTAAATGAGATAGAGAAAATGAAAAAATGTCAAGAAAATCTAAAGTTTCCATTCACTATGAATGAATTTACGTTTGCAAATAACTCAAGCACATTGCTATACAGAATGGGCATCATGAAGTTTATTAAGCTAAACTATAAAGAAATATAAACTAAATTAGCCTGCAAAAATATCTATACCTCAAATGAATGTCAAAACAAAGATATGAAGATATACTTAGTCAGTAGTACATCCATATTCTGTTTCAGCTTTTTCTTAAAGGTTGAAAAAAAGCTAATATCAGCAATATCTTGGGATAACTTTTTCAAAAATTAACCACTC
>SEYY01008945.1:37500-49434 GCA_009176605.1 Armadillidium nasatum
AATTAGTTGGATCACATATGATCCTTAGTGGAAAATTAGTAACTATCTGAAATGTACTTTTGAGAATAGATGGATGTTACTCTTTTTGATTTCCTTATTCCAATTATAACCACTACCTGAATATGAAATGGTTTTCTCCATTTTGAATGCTACATGCACGAACACTGTGAAATACTATGATAAAAAGACAATAACTGATTGAAACCTAGTTTGAATAGCTCTATGCAAAAAGAATTGAAAAAAAAAATTAAGGGCACAACATAATATAATATATGAAGGTAAAATAAATAAATTAGCTTGTTTATTGGATTAATAAAAAAGTTGCTTGAAAAATTAATCACAGCCATGAACTTCTAAAGAAGACCGGAATAATGCCACTAATTACCATTCTGAGGTTAAATTAACTTTCAAGTTCAGTAGTTCTTCATTTAAGAAAAAAAATGTTTTCACAATATTTATCAATATCTGATACATTCAAATGACACTTGTACAACAATTATAAAAAAAAATAATTCCTTTGATTAAGGTTATTTCTGCAACTAATTCCTAATTGGTTCAATTTTAGATAGAAAAAAATGTACTTCGGCAACTTTGGACTTTCGGAATATTTCAGAAGAATATTCCTGCTGATGAGGCAAAATAGCTTCCAGGTGAGTAGGTTCTAGAGAATATGAGGGAGAGAAGATAAACAAAGTTGGCATATAGGTTATCACAATGAAGTAACTTCTACAGCACTAATAATTTCCATCTTTATTATCTCTTACTTATTAGCTTATATTTGTTACATTAGCTTCGCCCGCCTAAAAAACAGTTGTTCATTAGAAATTCAAGAAAGAATATTCCTTCCAAATTCTGGTTTACATGTTTCACTCCAATTTGTTAGTGAGTATGAAGGGTTGGAAAGGTATATGGGAAGAGCCAATGGAGGCTCTAGGTACAGGCAAACCATGCCACCGAATAGGGCCTCGAGCCAGTCTCCTTGAAAGTGTTTCGCGCAAATACAGCTTTTAACAAAAATCCATGGAAAACCAGTGTCACTATGCCATCAACGGAATTGTGGTTTTAGAGTTGATATAAATATATATATATATATATATATATATATATATATATATATATATATATATATATATATATATATATATATATATATATATATATATATATATATATATATATATAATCTGGAATTCGTTTTCGTGTTATTTTATATGTGGCATGCTTTTATGTAAATTTTATCTATTATTTGGATAATCCTTAAAAGAAATAGTGGCTTAATGTTGCTATATTAAATTAAATAAGGATATTGAAAATAGTGGTTTAATTGTAATAATAATGTATGAGAATAGTTTTTAAAGTAGCCAGTGATAAAAGAGAATGCCCTAATGAAGTCAACAGACGCCAAGGGAACAAATAAAATTAAGTTTTGGAAAAAAAATAAGAGTTGGAAAATCAGTTGATAAATCGCCAGAGGCGAGGAGAGATACATTCTCTCTGGGTGCCGAGTCCAACGTTAATAAATTATCTATTTATTGTTTTATCAATTAATAGTATCCATCAAAAAAAGTTAATATGGCAAGACATCAGAGCTATTTGTGTTTAAATAAAACCATAAAATAATTTCTTTTCTACATTTGTTTGATTTCAAATTGCCTCTTAATAAAAATAATAAAGAATTATTGAGTGTGGGATTATCCATATCTAATCTTTTTCCATATGTATATATATATATATATATATATATATATATATATATATAATATATATATATATATATATATATATATATATATATATATATATATATATATATATATATATGTGTGTGTGTGTGTGTGTATGTGTGTGTGCGTGCGTGCGTGCGTGCGTGTGTGTGCCTGTAGATGTATGTGTGTAAAAATTAAATGATACAAATCATTGAAAATTAAAAAAAATTATCACATATCTGCCTGATATTTTTTAGACGAAATTGTCGTATTTGCTTTTCAATATATACCTTCAACACGTCATAGAATGGAATAGTCTTCACCATATCATTTCGATATGAAGCACTGACATGTTGCCAAAGTGTTCCTAAGTCATTCTTGTTCGGAGCCACGTTTTTATTCACCTGGTAACCGCGAATGATCACTCAGCGGAGCATGAGGTTTCCGGGAGAGTCCTGCAGATTTGTAGAAGTTAGTATACGTTTGGAAATGTCACCAAGTTGACCAAAGAGCTAATTTTCTTTATGCGGCTTAAGCCTTTTTTCCTTCAAGTTTTTTTTTAGGTAATTCAAAACTACAGTCATTTCTTCTTTTAAAAAGTTTTTATCGATAGAAAACAAAGGGCCATAATGTTGAACGAATACTTTACTTTCTTCGAAATTTAATGCAATGAATTCGTAATATGCACAGGCCATTTCTGAAGTCACCCTGATGAATCTTTCTTTAAGATGACCAATAATGGCATCTAGAATTCAAAAATATGACCACCCGCCAATACTCTTTTACTCGAGTTGGGGGAAAGAGACCTCTATCCACTTCCAATGATGTGACCAATGTTTCTGGGAATACTGATTTATTGGTAAAAAATCCGAAAATATATTAGCTTGTTGATTTTTTTTTATTTGGAAGATGTTTGAGTAATCTACACTTCAATTTCATGATCCCCTGTCAATTGTACAACAGAGTCATAAACGGAAGAAATCTGAGCTTCAGCTCGTTTACTTTCTAAAGTGTTGATACTCCAACAACAAGCTCCCTCGCTCTCACAAGGAGCGAGGCCCTTGTTGGCCCAGAACCAGCACATGAAGGACACAGAGCACATCCTCTAAATTGAACAAATTTACAATAAATTCAAATTTGAAAATGTTGGATATAGTCCTATGGCAAGAACCTCTAAGATTTCCTTAAAACAGCCACTTACAGCTTCACATGACCTATACTTACAAGCCAATCTGGTCTAGGAGAGCCCTACTAGTTCTTTAGTCTTTATTTGCAATTGCATTTGCAAATCTTTAAGTCTTTGGTGAGAAGATGGATTAGAAAAGTGCTCGTAGAGAGCTTACAAAACATTACTTAAAAAAATATTTGGTCTCTTCTACATCTTACAAGCACCTACTATTGCCAAGTTTACTTAATGTGCCATGCAGTGAATATACACGGAGTATGGATGGAAATCCTTAATTCTTTTCTGAACGCCACCCTTCTTTCCCGACATTACACTGGTGCCATCATGCAACTGATGAACTAGCGTGACATTTAAATTTAGTTGCTCTAGTAAATGAGTAATTAAGCTATGTTCTCAGCTGAACGTTCTTCGGAACAATTTCTGAAAGTCATAAACTGTTCTACGACCTCTAATCCAATGACGTAACGAAAATATATAGATAGCTGCTCTTCCTTATAACATCGCGCTTCGTCACAAATGATTGAAAGCATTCCACAACTTTTTCTGATTAAAAAATTTTTCTCGCACGAGATCAACGATGATATCTATTGTTTCATTCAAAATTGAATTATCTGTTAAATTAAAGTAACGGTTGTACAAGGAACTAAAGTTACTGTTACGGTTGGCAAACACGTCACGGATTTCATGAAAGTTTCCTTTGTTTTCCGAATGACCTCTAAAAGAGATTCCTTGTTTCCCAAGTCATAACACAATGTCTGCTAAAATTTTGAAATATTTTTGATTTCTTTTAATTTCCTCGTTAGATACAGTAACCAATTGTGAAACGAAGTCTCTCTGTCGTTTCGAAGATTTCCACCCAGACAGCTGAGGTGAACTCTTTAAATGAGTGGTAGAACACTGATGTTTTCCACATTTTTGTTTTATCTTTTCAAGTTCCTAAATCTTTTTATAACACTTTTTCCCATGCTCTTCAGTGGGAAACAACAGACACAAAAATCAAAATTCGGCACCTTTTTCCGCACTGTACTCAAGCCAACTAAAGTTTTCAAAATATTTTTTGGAGAAGGACAGCTTTTCAGACTAGAAAAGATTGAGAGGGAAAACTGACAGCTTAGGTTGCGAGGAACTGTTTTGAGATTACCAAAATCTGTGAATGGGGCTGTTTGCGCGAGTTCTAAACCAGGTAATGAAGGTCTTAATGTATTGTGAACACGGGTCCCTTCTGATAAAGATGAGGCTCCAAGGGGATTCGCCGCAGGTTCCGAAACATTAACATCTTCAGATGTGGTATACTGGTCCGAAACAGAAAGCTTGTCTGAATCGCTTTTATTACTAGTACCGGTGTCAGCTGCATCGTTATTTTTATCTTTCCTCTCGAGTGTACTTTTCTTTTAAAAATAATGAATGTCTGAAACTTTCCTTTTATACACGATTAAATACAGAAATATGAACTGAAATATAAATACATATATTCAATGTATATATATATATATATATATATATATATATATATATATATATATATATATATATATATATATATATATATATATATATATATATATATATATATATATATATATATATATATAATATCTCCTCCGGTGGGCAAAGACCGGAGGCCTACCAAATTCCACTGGAGTTGGAAAAATAATATCCTGATCGAAGGAGGCCAACATGTCCAGATACACGGCGTTTGAAAGTATACAAGTCAAAGAAAGTTGGGAAAACAGATAAAGGGAGTGTGTTCCAGACTTTACCTTTAGAGTATATGTAAGATTGAAGATAGCGGTTAAGGCTGGGATCTAAGAGGTGGACAGAGAAAGAATGAGACTGTGTAGAAAGCCTTGTAGCACGAGCTCTTCTCAATGGAGGACGTATGCGATGAGAGACAGAGCAGTGTCCGGTGTAATAAAGATAGTAAAGAGAATGGCGCAACAATTCAACAGTCAGAAATGAATTGGGGAGAGTTAGTAATATAGTAGGAGCAGGGGAGTTAATGAGAAGAATAGCTCTAGACTCAACCTTTCCAAGGAGAGCTGTATGAGGGGAACCACCCCAGATGTGCGAAGCATACTCCATACAGGGCGAACTACACCCTTATGCAAAGAGAGCAACTGGGGTGGGGTGAAAAACCAGGAAAGAACCTTAGAGCACCCAATCTCTTAGAAG
This sequence comes from Armadillidium nasatum, assembly GCA_009176605.1. Lineage (NCBI taxonomy): Eukaryota > Metazoa > Arthropoda > Malacostraca > Isopoda > Armadillidiidae > Armadillidium > Armadillidium nasatum. The sequence goes on from SEYY01008945.1 coordinate 42,565, forward strand.
ATTATTTAGAAAGAGAAGTAATGTGATCTTTCCAAGAAAAAACAAGAGAAAAGGATACGCCAAGATTATTAAGAACAGATGAAGGTTTCAGTTGTGTGTTTTCAAAAAAGTTGTAGTTGTGTGGAAGATTGTGTCGAGTGGAGAGATGGAGGAACTGAGTTTTTTGAGGCATTGAAAATTAAAATGCGTGAAAGATTAGAGATTAGTTGCTCTAATGCTACCCTTCTCGAGTTTATCAACTGCTTTTGGGTGGGATGTTTCTCAAATTGGAAGGAGTATTGAAGGGTGGAGTCATCAGCATAGGAGTGTATATATAATATATATATATATATATATATATATATATATATATATATATATATATATATATATATATATATATATATATATATATATATATATATATATATATATATATATATATATATATATATATATATATAATAGATATATATATAAAAAGGTTTTCACGCGGACCCATCTAACCATCGACCTACAGCTGTCATTTGTGATCTATCTAAAATTTTTGAAACTATCCTCAACTCTAATTTCCTGGATCATTTGGAGTCTCATTCTCTTCTCTCAGATCACTAGATGGCTTTCGACACTCGAGGTCAACTGGTGATATACTCTCCTATCTTACTGATCTATGATCTTCTGCCCTTAGGGATTTCGAGAGTCTTGTGTGTTGGCGCTTGACATATCCTAGGCTTTTGACCGGGTATGGCATGGGTCGCTGATCTCCAAGCTCCCTTCCTTTAGATTTCTTCCTTCCCTTTGCTTACTCTTGTCTAGTTTTCTCTCAGATCGTTCCATCTCGGCAATTGTAGATGGAGCGATCTCTTTCTCTTTCTGTCCACTGTGGTGTTAATCAGGGTTCTGTTTTATCTCCAACTTTATTCTTACTTTTCATTAACGATCTTCTTAACTGCACTTCTAACTCTGTTCACTTTTATGCTGACGACTCAACTCTTCATTCTTCTACTCATTTTAAATCTTCTCCCTCTTTTGCATCTAGAGTTGCTTCTCGTCTTCAACTTTCCTATTCTATTCTTGCCGATCTGGATGGGATTTCCCGGTGGTGTAATAGCAACCTTGTGAAGTTCAACTCTTAAAAAAATCAACTTCTTCACATCTCCCTCTCAAAAACACCCCTTAACTTTCCTATCCTCTTCAACGGCTCTCCGGTCACACCTGTAAATAGCATTAAAATTCTTGGTCTAAACATAAACAACAAACTGTCTTGGAAACCACATATCACAATGGTTGCTAAAGCGGCCTCTAAGAAGCTGGGAGTTCTGTTCTGGCTGCTAGAATTTTTTCTTCTGAGCAGTTACTCTCAATATATAAGGGTCTTATCCGCCCTTGTATGGAGTACTGTTCTCTCATTTGGGGAGGCTCTGGCTCCTCCTCTCTTTTGGATAGGGTTGAGTCTATAGCTAAAAGATTAATAAACTGTCCCCTACTTTCAAACTCTCTTGACCCCTTATCTCTGCGACGTGACGTTGAAGCACTATCTCTTTTCTATAGGTCCTACAATGGCAGGTGCTCGAGGGAATTGACCTTTCGCATTCCTACACCGTTGCGTCGTCCTCGCTGCACAAGGAGTGCCCTGCTTTCGCAACAATTTTGTGTGGAAATGAAAAACCCCTTACTAGCTCGTTGTGGTGCCTCCTTCTTTCCATCCACCTCTGTTCTGTGGAACTCTTTACCATCGTCTATTTTTCCTCCTGTATTTAATCTTCCACTCTTCAAGGCTTATGTCTTTGCCCACCTGAGGGACGTTCATTGGATGTGTAAGAGTGAGTTTTCTTCCTCTGTGTGTGCCCCCTCCATGAAAAGGGCTCTGCCCGTGAGTGGTGGCGTTTCTGTAGGTATATATATATATATATATATATATATATATATATATATATATATATATATATATATATATATATATATATATATATATATATATATATATATATATATATGGGGGAGGAAAGTAACTCTCCCGAGAGAATGAGATTACTTCCTCTCACTTCCCTGTGCCCAGTGGTTTGCTCCCTTTCGAGCTCACCTTCTTTTACACGGAGTAGACTCTAATTTACACTCATAAAACATTAATACTAACACACTCTATTAAAAAAAATCAATAATGGCGTCAACTTCGGTAGCCTCGGAGAAGCCACGGGGGGCATCTTCCAAAAATAGCCCCTCATCTACCTCTTCACCAGTTACCACTTGGGAGTTGGTGGTCTCGGGTGATGGGTTGGTGCCACCAAGACACAACTGCCGGCTTATACTGACGCAAGGTCTATTTTTTTCATTAATAACTGCAATGTTCTAGGTCTGCACTCCAATTTATACTTTGTTGAACTTCACCTCTCTTCTTCTAGACCTCACCTCATATTCTTGACCGAAACTTAGGTGTTTGATCGCTCCAATAGCAAACCCTATTCTGTTTCCTCCTACTGTTTCTATCCTCAATTTTCAGCCAAAGGTGGTTGTTGTGCATACGTGGGCAATAATGTCGTCTGTTCTCGTGTCACTAATTTGGAGTCTTCTGAATTTTCTACCTTATGGCTTAGGATTTCTTGCCATTCTACGACTAAATTCATTTGTCCTGTTTATTTCTCACCTAATTCTAAAGACTATCCTAATTCTTCAACTATTTAAACTTCAAAATAGAGCACTTTCTCTCTTCTTCTCCTTTCTCTGAAATCATCAAATTAGATGATTTCAATGTTCACCACCGACAATGGCTTTCTTCTAGTTCTCATGATACAGCTGGTGAACGTGCCTTCCATTTCGCTGTCCAAAACGACCTTGAGTAGTTGGTGCATCTCCCTACTTTTGTTCCTTATCGTCTTGAAGATGATACCAAAATTCTAGACTTTTTCCTAACTTCTAATCTTTCTCCTTATACTGTTAAACTCTTTCCTCTTCTGGGTTCCTCCGATCACTTTCTTATCCCTGTATTCTCTTCTATCTCTTCAAGTTTTCCGCAGGAAATACCCCCTTCTATTGAAAGGAAACATTTGTAGCACTTCGGTGCCGCAAGATGGTCAGAATTACGGTCGTGCTTCTTTGATTTCTAGTGGAATGATTATTGCCTCCGTGACAGGGGTTCCTCTGAGTATGCAGAACGCATTACCGAGGTGATTCTCTCTGGTATAGAGGAGTACATTTCTTTTCTTTAAAATCTACTAAACCTTACAAACCTTAGTTTAACTTTGCTTGTTCTCGCGGTATCCGCTGCAGGGATGTTGCCTTCAAGGATTACCATCGTCGTCAAACTCCAGAAACACACGCTGCTTACATTTCATCCCGGAATCTTTCAAAATCTATCCTTCGTAACACTAAAAACTCATTTCTCAGTAGAAAATGCAATAATCTTTCTGGATCCTCTTCTACACGTTTTTTATGCCATTTTGCCAAAAAATGTAAACTCTAGCTTAGCTCCTTAATCTGTTCTACCTTCTTCTAAAGCTGAACTCTTCTTTCAAATTTTTGCCTCTAATTCAACCTTTGACGATTCCGAAGCTATTCCTCCTTCCTCCTTCAAGCATAAAATTAGAATTTCTTCTAAAGATGTGATTTCTGCTCTCTCTGAGCTTAATACTAAGAAGGCATATGGTCCCGATGGTATTCCTCCTGTGGTTCTCAAAACTTGTGCTTCCGAGCTTGCATCCTGCCTTGATAAACTATTTCGTCTTTGTCTCTCTACTTCAACCTTCTCTTCTTGTTGGAAACGTGGCTCATTCAGCCTGTGCCGAAAAAGGGGGATCTCTCTCAACACACCAACTACCGTTCCATTTCTTTGACCTCCGTTCTCTCTAAAGTTTTCGAATCTATCCTTTACAGGAAGATCTGAAAACCTCTCAATTCTCTAATCTTATCTCTGATCGCCAGTATGGCTTTCTTAAGAAACTCTCTACTGGTGATCTTCTTTCTCTTCTCTCTGACTCTTGGTCCTCTGCCCTTCGACTTTTCGGTGAATCCTTTGCTGTCGGCTAGACATATCAAACTTCTTGTTTCTTTTTCTTGTGATTTTTCTTGGAAAGATCTCATTATTTCTCTCTCTAAACAAACTTCTAAGAGGTTAGGTGCTCTGAGGCGCCTTCCCAATTACTTCACACCACTCAAGTTGCTTGCTCTGTATAGGGGTGATGTCCGTCCCTGTATGGAATATGCTTTACACATCTTTGGTGGCTCCACTCATACAGCACTTTTTGAGAAGGTGGAGTCTAAAGCATTTTGTCTCATCAGCTCTCCTGCTTTTACTAACTCTCTTCAATCTCTTTCTACCCATCGAATTGTTGCGTCACTCTCTCTATAATATCGCTTTTACAACGGACACTACTCTTCTGAACTCTGTCGTCGCATACCTACTCCATTGAGAAGAGCTCGTGCGACAAGACTTTCTACACAGTCTCATCCTTTCTCTGTTTAGCTCTACGACCCCAGACTTAACCGCTATCTTCAATCTTACATATACTCTACTGTTTTCCCAACTTCCTTTGAATTGCATACTTTCAAACGCCGTGTATCTGGACATGTCGGCCACCAGAGGATAGTGATTTTCCAACTCTGGTTGAATTTGGAAGGCCACCGGCCTTTGCCCACCGGAGGAGATATTATATATATATATATATATATATATATATATATATATATATATATATATATATATATATATATATATATATATATATATATATATATATATATATATATATATATATATATATATATATATATATATATATATATCTTTAAGAAAGCATTTTACACAATGAGACTGATTAATTTCGTAATAGGAATGTAATAACTCTTAAACTAACATATATTAAAAATGAAAAGACAAAAGCATTTGTGAATTGGAATTTTAAAGTTTTAATTAATTAACAGAGGAGAGAATTCAGAGAGAAACTTTCTTTTGTAATTCGAAACTCAATTTTTTTTTATTTATTTATTACAGCGTTAATAACGTTTGTTCTTAATTCTCTTTTCTGCAACTTCTATTTCGACATGATAAAAATTATAATAATAATAATAATAATAATAATAATAATAATAATAATAATAATAATAATAATAATAATAATAATAATAATAATAATAATAATAATAATAATAATAATAATAATAATAATAATAATAATAATAATAATAATAATAATAATAATAATAATAATAATAATAATAATAATAATTCATTATACATCCTCCTAATATTATCTTCTGTATGACCAAGAAATTGCTTTAGATGTGTTAAATTACATATGCATATTTTTAATTTAATATTTTTTGTGTAATGAAGAATGAATTAGATTAATGTTCTTTTTAGGTGAATCACAAAAATTCAGAATTTATAATTCATGCTCACAACAAGCAATATAAAATAATTTTCAGTAAGAGCTCGAATAGCAATATTTGTTTTTTAACGGTTAATGAAAATTAGATAAAATGTGCGGTTTCATTTATGCGTTATCCCCTTTTCCTTAGTGGCAGACGCCAATATTGTGCTTGTTTTGTCCATCTTTTACAATTTGATTTTAATGCAATTTTAATTTATTCTTATTCCATATTTTAAAATAGTAATATTTCCATACGACTAGGAAAACAGCCTCAAAAAATAGGATGAAGATGTGGAAAAATATACTAAATGCTGTAGCTGGGGCCGTTCTAAAGTATAAATTTACGGAGGACTAAGCTACGGAGCTTGATCTGAACTTCAAAATGTGCACAGGAGCCTTAGTGTAACCAGATCTCTCCGAGATTTTCAGAGCCAACCAACACTTGAAAAACAGAAATTAAGCGAAATTTCATTTCTGCTCTTTTCATTTGATATATCTTTCTAGCCCCCAAAGATAATTCTAATAGTAAATTAAGAAAATAAACATATTTGTAGAAAGAAAATGTGAATAGATAATTTCTAAATATTTATGATTAGCAAAAAATAAAATCAAGAACAATTAAGATTTAATGCGTCGTCAGACAAGTTTTTTTTTTATTTTCATCTGTGGTTACATTCTTTGTTGGGTTTGCACTTTGGAGATGATCTTTTTATTAGAATTCAGTCAAGCGACAGTCAGCTGCATATTGCTTCTCTCACACTGCAAGCATTAAGCCAGACTATATCTAAACTGTATCTCCTTTTCATAGGCTTTTATAAGCTATGACAACAGCTAAATTGCAACTCTTTCTCTCATATGGTTTAGATCGAATGAAACCAGAAGACAATGATCCTAAAATTCTTTCCCTTAGTTGACTTGCGTGAAATCTGACAACCAAACTACAAATTCTTCTCACAAATCAATGTACCATGTCTTCTTAAAACTTACTGTTTTATGCATTTTAAATACTGATCAGAGTTGAAAAATTGAATAAAATTTCAAATGTGAGAGGGAATTTAATTTTTTGTTCTTTTGAGATTTACAAATCGACAAAGAAACCGTTAGTGTTTCTAGTCACAAGGTTTACATTTATCGAATCAGATTAATAATCAATTTCAATCTTTCTTTAAAAAAGTATAAGTAAAATGTAAATCAATCACGATTTATCTTATAAATCAGCCATTGACAACATAAAAAAGTAATTAAAATGTCAAATGAGTCTGAAGCTGCTTTTATTAAAAAAAAAATAAAACATAACAGCTCAGCCAAAGCAATAAACAATTTTAAATGTTACAAAAATAATTAATCATGTGTTTAAGAACAATCCTTTTAAGTTAGTCTTTTAGTAAAAGAAATAGTATTGAAACTTTATTTCAACATAGTTTAAATTTAATCCTATTTTATGTTATTTAAATAGTAAGATTAAAATTTAGCTGTTTTATTCCTTTGATAGTCGAACAATAATGAAGAAAACTTAAAAATTCAT
>SEYY01008946.1:2500-17500 GCA_009176605.1 Armadillidium nasatum
AATAATAATAATAATATAAAAAATAATAATAATAACGTATCTTAAACAAAATATACATCAATTAACATATTTGTGGCTCAGAATTTGCTAATTTAACGATAATATTTGGATTAATCTTTATTGCAAAACGTTGGTTATCTTTAAAAAGTCGTCTAGATCTTCAAAAGAGAAGATTTTTGTTGTTTTACTACCTTTGACTTTACCAACATTTAGAATTCCCTGTTTGACAAAGCATGTGGAGATTAACTTTAGATCTTTCTTTAGTTCTAATGCTCTTCTTAATAGTTTTTTGTTATATGAGGTCAAATATTCATTTATATAGAAATTTGGTTTAATCTTAATGCAAGCACCTATAAGCGTACTTCGTATTTTTTCACCTGGTACATTAAACCGTATTGATCTTCTGTCTGGTTTACCTTCTTTTTTATATCCTAGTCTTGATGCACCCACGATTGATCCACTTGGCAGGTTAATATTTAATTTTTTGCTAATGAGATTCGCAACTATATCATTACAGTTTTCATTCTCCCTGCCTTGCGGTACGCTTGGTCCTGACAAAACACATGAATTTGATTCTTTTATTTGCATCAAGTGTTCTGTTTTACCAATTTGTTCTTGCAACTTTTCCTCCACTTTTCCTATTTTATTTTCTAGGGCTTCTATATTCTTCCTTAGAGTTATATTAAGGCACGTTTGCTGTTCTAATTCATTCTCTATTAGAAGATTTGCTTCTTTTACTTTATTAATTTCCTCTTCTTGCTTTGCTAATAAATTTAAAAACCATGTTTCAAGATGTTGTTTTATGTTTTTTGTGATTTCTTCCATCAAATTTTTATATTCAATGGGAAGTTCTTTTTGGGGGGATAATGGCGTAGAAGTAAATAAGGGAGGTGCAGAGTTTTGTAGGAAACTGATGTCATGGTTTTCAATGGATTGTTGAAACGTTTGCACTTGTTGATTATTATTTGATCTTTGGGAACTCAGCCGTTCTGAGGTTCTTAATTGGAATGGTTTAGATTTTCCTTTTCTTCCCATTATTAGCAAATTGAAGATTAATCACTTTTGCAGTATCAAACACTACACTTTTACAATTAATTTTTATACACTTTGTTTATATATTATACTGGGGCAGTCGTATATCCTTACTCAATTCATCTGTGCGCAGAGAGACCGTTGTAAAGCGTCTGCTCGGCACGGAGTCAACTCCAATAATAATAATATATAATAATAATAATAATAATAATAAAATGAATAATATTAAAAAAAAATAAAAAAAAAAAAAAAAAAAAAAAAAAAAATTTTAATAATAATAATAATAATAATAATAATAATAATAATAATATAATAATAATAATAATAATAATAATATAATTTCAATTTCATTTTCCACATTTTAATCAAAAGGCGATACTTTGATACCTGTTTTCAAATCTAATTTGCATGAGTACAATGAAAAGAAGGTAAATATCATTCATTGCACGATTTTATGTAATGTAAAATTTGAATTTTTTACATGCAGGAAAACTGAATTTTTAGTCAAATATTACTATGTATCTATGTCGATATTTAATAAGCAATTTTATATATTGCTTGAAATGGGCCTTCTGGGGTGGGGTTGGAACTTGGGGGTGGGAGTAGGGATGTTAGTGGGGTTTTGGCGGTAGTACAGTTATTTTCTTCAAATTTAATTATAATTAATGCAATTTTCTTTCATTTATTTATCCATTTATCCATTTTTTAATTCATATATGTATTTATTTATTTATTTATTTGATTTTTTAATTTTTTTAATTGTAATTTACATTGTAATATTTATTGACATTCCCGCTTTGATAAATTTAGACTTATTAATAATAATAATAATAATAATAATAATAATAATAATAATAATAATAATAATAATAATAATAATAATAATAATAATGAAGAGTCCTTCCCAGAACAAATTAATGCACACATCTTTAATTTTTCCAAGAATAAGATTTTAAAAAAGATTTTTCATTAATTATATGTGAGCAGTAAATTAGTTTATTGTATTTAGCGTGCTTCCGAAGGTCTGTAGAAAGGATTGTGCAATTTCAAAGATTAATTCTCTTATTTTCTGGTTGCTAAAAAGATTGGAGGTTAAAAAACTATGTAAGCGATACTGCGAATTATTCTGCGTAGTTCTTTTAGTAGATATATATTTCGGAAATCGTTCAATATGTTACTTTTTCCGAATTGAGTGATGTGTACTTCTTAAAGTTTTCTAAGTCACTAAGGAAACGAGGAAATTGCTTTTGCATTGTAATACTTGGGAGAGTGTTTAATTTAGGTGTATCACCATACAATGGGAGATTATGAACATAAGAGTGGTATATTCAGTTAACACCCCCTCCTTAAATAGGGCTTTGCCCCTGAGTGGTGGTGGTATAAAAAAATAAAAAAATTAATAAATAATATATATATATATATATATATATATATATATATATATATATATATATATATATATATATATATATATATATATATATATATATATATATATATATATATATATATATAGGTAATGTTTAGACTTGTTGGTGTAAACTTTTCTGAATGTAAATTTTTCTGCATTTAAGGCTTCTAGAATCATTGCATTGCTCATTTGGCTGAAAACCTTTATTTTAGTTTAAAAGTTATTACTTTAGGTTTCTGTTATTAAAGATTATATATTAGTTTTTGGTATGTTTAAAGATAGTTTATTCGCATCTATCCAGGGTCATGACAGTGTTTTCAACTTTTTCCCAAACATTGTCTTTGCGATCTCAGAAAATTGACACATCATCTGCAATGAAGATTGATTAAAAGTTTTGAGTGCTTGGAAACGTCGATGGTTTACTTTGAGAATAAAAATGAATCAGAATGAACCCCTGAAGGACTCCGTGTAGTATTATAGTGTAAAAAAAAAATTACATCTAATTTAATATTTTTGAGTTCTTTCCCTAAATAGCATTAAATTACTGTAAAGTTGAGCCTTCAAATCCCATCATACTCTTTTTGGTTAATAGTAAAACATGATCTATTTTAAAGAAAACTTTCGTGAATTTTTTATATATGTATGAGCGAAGGCATCTTTTTCTATATTTTTGTATTTTTTTTATTACACAAACAAATTAAATTTTCAAAAGCTGATAATCAACCCGCATCTAAAAACCATATTGAAGGGTTTTCTTTATGCCTTTTTTGTTAAACTTTTTCAGCAGATGCTTAAAAATTATTTCCTAAAATTTTTGTAATCGTGTATGTACTTAGTTTAGATTCCGAGGAAAAGAATATATTTAAGGTGTTTTCAGTTGCAAGATTTTAATTTTTTTTGTAATGTATTGTATGTACGGAATATAAGTTTAATTTTATTATTCCACTTGTTCTAAGTCTTTTAAAACTTGATTTTATACTGAGAAAGTGATTCTTTGTCCTAGAAAGTGAAAAGAGTCGGTGTTTTTAAAAGATATGTTATTGAGTTAATTTTTAACGTTTAACTTCTTAGCTTTTGGGTCTTAGTTGCAATTTGGTCTTTTAAAATGAAATCGTAATTAAAATTTGGTTTAGGTTATCAGATTCAAATCATCTAAAGATTAAAAATTTTAACTTTTTCTATTTTCGATATTAGTATACACTTAATTACTGGGTTTGTTTTATCTTAGTTTAATTTAAAAATTTTTGAATGTAAATGTGAGTGTCTGAGTGAGGGTGTGTGTATATTTTTTTTTGAATGGAGGCCTTGCTTGGTAGTAAAGAAAGACGAGTTCTTGTATTGATTTTTCTATACAATTTGCCAAATTTTGTTTCTGTCGAATGACACTTTCACATTTTGGTTTTGTCAGAGATTCAGATATTAAAACTCTAACTAAACCAATCCACAGTTTCCTTTCCTTGTAGGGTGGATTATGGGCCATATAAAACATTAAACAACTACTGTATTTTATCTTAGAAATCTTATATCTCCTAACTTCAAATTTTTATGGCCCGAAATCTGTCTTTCTAATAACGTTTCAGTAATAGTTTCTGCTGCTGTTCCCACATTGAAACTGATTTTCTAAACTTTATTCAGATATCATACAAAGCCTCAAGAGACTACCATATATTCTTATCCAACTGCTGAAGGTCCCTATTCAGGGAGTTTCAATGTTCACCACACGTAATTCTTTCATACCAACCAAATTTGGAAAGAAACAGAATCATTCTTCATTTTTAATGTTTTGAACTACTTGATTAAGAAACATACAACATATTCAGAATTATCCTAACCAGTTTCTGAAAGGGTCTTAATATTTACCTCGCTTGTTGTCTTCGTCGTTGTGAATAAAAATTTTCACATAATGTTGGTAATTATGATCACAATTTTGCAGTAATTAATTTTAATGCATCATATCAAGCAGGTCCAATCTACCATAAATGCATCTTCTAGTACTTTAATCCGTTTAATTGTGGGAAATTTGTGTAGCTTCTACTGAATATCTATAGAGTGGAAAGGAGCCTGTTTTGACTCTGACACTTTCTGTATCTGCAGAGAAGGTGGAAGGCTGTTATCGAAGATGGGATTAGCGTATACATTCTTTATTTAATTATATTTTTCTTTCTTCAAAGTTCATGGTCAGAATGCACTTCACCATTCGTTTTCCAATCACTCATGTCAATTATTGCTCATTTGAAATGCTTTCAAATATTTCTATACTGACTGTTGTCGATGGGAAGACTTATTCATTCCCTGCTAATTAACATTCAGCTTTATCTCCTACTCTATTCCTATTTTTAAATAATTGTTAGACTTCTCATCTACTCTCCTAACTTTGTTCATTCTTATGCAAACCACCCAACACTTTATCAATCGTTTCAAATCTGCTTCCTTATTTACATCTAGTGTGTCTTCCCGACTTCAATATTTCGATTCAATTTTTGCTTATTTGGAAAGTTATTTATTTATTTATTTTTTTTTTTTGGTGTAGTAGTTTCAACCTTGCGGAATTTAACTTTTTTTAAGACAACTTTTTCATATCTCCTTATTAAAAATTCATCCTAATATTTCTTTCTCTTTTGACATCTTTACAGTCTCTCCTATGAGCAATATAAACATTCTTCAACTCAACAATAACCTCATATAACGAATGCAAAGACGACTTTAAATTCACTGGGAGTTTTTCTCATGTGGATAAATTTTTTAGCATGCAATACTCAAGTCGTACGATATTCTTATAATATCCATACCCTGAAAAAAAAAGTTTGATAAAAGATGGCGCAATTGTTTTTTGACCGTAAAATATATTTTTGATCTTTTTGATTAAATTTTTTATTTGTTTTTTGACAAAGGTAGACCAAACTTTAGAAATTCTAGAGGAAGAGTATAGCTAAAAGATTATTGACCACTTTTTTTGATATCTGTTTCCACCTAGTTTTTGACTTTTTTTTGATATCTGTTTCCATCATAGTATTTCTTTCTCCTTCGACACCTCTACAGTCCCTTCTGTGAGTAATATAAATACTCTTCAACTCAATATTAACCTCATGTAAAGGATGCTAAGACGAATTGAAAGAAACTGAGTTTTTCTCAGGTGGATAAATTTTTTTTAGCAAAGAGTTACTCAAGTTGTCTAATATTTTTATTTTCCTCTTTATCAGATATTGGTTTCCCATCTGGGATAGGTTTCAGTTCTGTCCAACTGTTAGATATTGTTGAGTCGAGGAGTAAAACGTTTATAACCTCTTGCTTAACTTCTACCTCTCTTGCTAATGCGTGCGGATATTTTTGCAAATTTTTGTCGATTTTCATTTTGTGGAATAAAAATTTTACTATGCAAGGTATAAAAATAAAATTTGGAATCGATTCATAACTAGGTGAGATACGCATTTTCGGATTCTTGTCTTAATCATGTACTTTTTAGGGTATCGGAGATTCATACCCCTTCCTTATTTTCGAAGTAACCTTTATTGACTGACTGATCTGGCCCAGATTTTCAGGAACTATAGAATAAAGGTATTTTTTATTATATTTTTGATATCTATTGTGTGTTTGTTAGTGTGTATGTCAGAAAATTAGGGAAAATCATACTGAAGAAGAAACCTGCTAGAAATAGAATGACTAAAATAACGAGAGAATCAAAAAATGATTAAAATCTGGATGTGAAACTTGTTCGTAACAAAACCACTAAAATAGACGAAAAGGTAACAGTTATTAAAAATAGGAAGTTGCTTCTAATACTTACTGAAAGAGGAAAAAAAATAAAAAATTCTTTTTTTTCATCATTAATCTCTGAAGAATGCCATGATGGTTTTAATTTTATTTAATCGTATGTTACAATTAGTATTTAATATATATATATATATATATATATATATATATATATTAATATATATATATATATATAATATATATATATATATATATAATATATATAATATATATATATATATATATATATATATATATATATATATATATATATATATATATATATATATATATATATATATATATATATATATATATATATATATATATATATATATATATATATATATATATATATATATATATATATATATATATATATATATATATATATATATATATATATATATATATATATATATATATATATATATATATATATATATATATATATATATATATATATATATATATATATATATATATGTTTGTTTCTGTGTATTTGATGATCGTATTGTTGAGTTTTAAATAATTATTAATAAGCATCACAAGGTCAAATGAAAAGCAAAATCTTCGCAACGAAAACATAAATGAATAAATTTAAACGAATGAATCAAAGGTCTTTGACCCCTTTTTAAAATGATGAGATAAATACATAACTGTTTTAAAGATTCAAAATATGTTAATTGTCTTAAATACAATTTCCTCCTTATTATATATATACATTAAGAACTGTAACACCGATACTTAAGTATGTGTTTATGAAAAAAAAAAAAATAAAAATAAAAAAAAGAATTTTTTTTTTTTTTTTTTTTGAAGAAAAAAAAAAAAAATCTAAATTTGAAAAAAAATTATAAAAAAAAAAGAAAAAAAAAGAAAAAAAAGAAAAGCAAATTAGTAATAGGAAAGAGAGAGAAAAAAAAGAATAATTTATTTATTTCTTTATTTATTTTATTAATTAATTAAAGAATTTATTTATTTTCCTATACCGTTTTTCCTGTTTTTCCATATGGATGTCACTCAATCTGCATTTAATTAAACTGTTCATTTTCGTTTCAAAAAAAATTTGGGAAAGTATTTATTAAAAAAAATGTGTCAAAGGAAGTAAGAGGAATTGATTGCTAGTAAATTGAATATATATATATATATATATATATATATATATATATATATATATATATATATATATATATATATATATATATATATATATATATATATATATATATATATATAATATATATATATATGGAAAAATATGTTTATTAATAAAAGAAATGTTTATTGCTATCATCATAAATGTGTTTGCTAGAGTGTTTCTTTGGTTTATGGTGAGTGTTCGTTTGTGTGTTTTAAGTTTTTGAATCATAATAAATGAATGAACGAATTAAATGATTTGGTAATTATAAGGTAAATACGTGGCCCCTTAATTCTCCCACAGTTGCAATTTAAGGATTATGACGTCACTACACCAAATGAACAACCCCAAGAGAAACAGAGAATTCGATAAAACAAGATTGCCATAGGTAAAGCCCAATGAAAGATGAAACGTAAATTATGAATGGCAACAAGGTCTAAAGAAGAAAACACTTTTACAATTAATTTAGGCTTTTTAAAAAAAGGGGGAAAATATATGACGAATGTTTTCACCAAGAAAGAAAGAGGAACTATGTAAAGTAGAAACCCTCTCGCAAGATTTTAGCGCAAGTGGCAAAGTTGCTTCACTAAGCGCTTTTTAAACATGTTTAATTGGGGATACTCCCCTATAGGGTCTATGTTCAATAGATTTAAAAATGCTTTTTGTGATCATTGACTGTTACCTAGACATGGATTTTATTGAAATAAATCAAGGAAAATTATAATAACAGTAAAAGTGTTACAATTCTAACCTTGTTTCGACTACCGAAAGAAGAGACAATAGTTTATACTTTCTAGAGACTCGGTCTTTAACAAAAGACATTTTTGTACAGAATATTTCTTCAGCCTTCAGAAATTCTGGTTTGTAAAATAAATTTATGATTCCTTCAAATTTCTCTTGATATGGCATCCATATTTCTTCTACTTTATAGGTACTTCGAAATTCCGATTACAAACCTAATAAATATGTCTTTAAAAATTATGACTCCCCTGAAAAGGGGAATGGCAGCAACCTCCACTGTCCTCAATCTCTTTAAAACTTTCAGTTGTTTCAGATCTTTGTTTGATATTTTGACATAAAAGTTTTCGGTATTATAGTTTACTTTGAAAAACTTTAAAAACTTCCCTTTTGAATGTTTTTTGAACCCCTTTGAAACTTCTCAGATTGTACATTTCTGAGAAAAATTTCCTTTCAGCAAAAATGACTCTTGAGGATCGTTTGAAAACACAGTGTTCTTTTATTACATAGAATTTGGGAGCCAAAATCGCCCATGTAGAATGCAATCTCTTTAATACGTTCCAATTAATAAACCATGAACCTTATTTAGAGAAATTTATCAGATGCTTTTCTAAGAGAGGAAAAGACAAAGTGAGTTAGATATACTGAGGCAGTTTTGTTGCCTCAATACACAGCACCAATCGTTTACCCTTTATTGGATGGGTCGTCTTTCGTATTTGTATTGCGTGTGTATTGCATATCTAGAGTGGTTCCACTAACACAAAACTCTAAAAAAGATGAAATGAGATAACTTTAGATAAAAAATTGACGAAAATTTATGACTGCAAAACTACCGACGATTTTTAAAGCTACGAGCTCCCCGTTAGGAGTAGGGTAGGCTAGGTCATGGGGGTTTTCCTATTCCATGAAACTTTTAAACAAATCTTCCCCTCCCCCTCTTATAAACTGTAAAATTTGGATTTTAGTCCAAATTATTTTGTCAAACATTCTTTAACGACAGTAGTCAGGTAGCGAAATTCAGTTTGCTCTATGGCTGCACTATATATATATATATATATATATATATATTATATATATATATATATATATATATATATATATATATATATATATATATATATATATATATTCATTGCCACATTGCAGTACGTTTCATTATCATATCAGTTATCTGCAGTTACCGCTTGGAAGACTTAAGATATTTGATTAATAAATAATGATTTCCATAATTAGTCAGTATATATATATATATATATATATATATATATATATATATATATATATATATATATATATATATATATATATATATATATATATATATATAATATATATATATATATATATGTGTGTGTGTGTGTGTATGTGTGTGTGTGAGAGTAACTTCTAACATCCTGATAGAAAGAGATAAAGACACGTAAAAAAAGGTTCCTTTCGTGGTCAAATCAAGAGCTGTTACACTAAAATTGTCCTACAACGTTGGGAAAGGTCACAACAAATTTTTCCAGTTTGAAAGATATTTAATTTTTACCACTTGTCCCAACGATTCGTAACAATTTTTGCAGTGTATAGACAACGAAAGGTGTTTGAAAGATATTTAATTGTAATGTAATCGTGCAAGAAAAGGTAAGGAGAGTGTTTCATACTTTAAAGGTAGAATACTGGAATATTGGAAAGTAGATATTGGAAAGTAGAAATTGGAAAGTATCATTAAGTGCAGGTAGCTTCCAGACCTTTTCTTTTTAAAATGAATGTATGGTGTATCTTTCCCATTTACTTGAGTTGCTCTTCATCATCCATATACATTTCCAGTAACTTTCAGAAACTTACATCATTTAGAAGTTATACTGAAAAATAAACAGTATTATCATTCTATGTAAGACCACGAGAAATGAAAGCAACACGAATGTTAAAAATATTAAAACTGAATTACGAGTTTTCGAATAAAATATCATACTGCAATGGGTTTGCGACGAAAAGAAAAATTGAGTTTTGAGATTTAAAAATAAAGAGGTTTGGTGTTATTTTTTTTTATTTTTTTATTTTTTTTTTGCTAAAAATGTGAGAAATATAAGAAGTATATTACTTCACTGTCACCAATTTTCACCATTGATGACTCCTTTATAATATTTGTAAAATGATAGAGTAGTGCAAGTGAAAGTTATTAACTCGAAAATGGTTGGATGTAGAGGCGCAAGAGAAATTGCTAATTAAGAAAAGAAAGATAATTAGAAGTTAAAAAGAATTCGCAGTTACTCAGAGATGAAATGAAACCGAAAATGAGCTTTTAAACAATTTTTTTTTAATCTTTCGAAAGTAATTGTTTATTTTAAGGGCTACATAAAATAAAAAAATAAAAAAAATAAAAAATTTTGCGAAAATTCCGAAAATAAAGTCAAGAGTTAGAGAAAATGAATAGATATGCCATCAAGGGTTGCTAATGAAAACCGTTCTATCGATCGGAAGCACGATTAGACAAGGCTTATTATAACGATTCTAAAGAATGTTAAAAAGAAAAAAGGTTATTAAAACTGTCGACAGTTTAAAAGAAATTAAAAAAAGTCAAGTATTTTTGAATAAAAAAAACAATTTTTTCTTAGATAAATTGAATAGGAAATGATTAAAGTTTTTTTACTTGCTGGATTTTAACAATAAATAAGAACAGTCATATAAAGAGGTGGTCTGAAAACAAAAAAAATTTCTAGTAATAATACACTATTTAAAACGCATAACACAAATATTAAAATAAATTTAAAACTTACTATTTATGAAATTAAAATTAAAGGTCATAATACTTTAAAGAAGAACAAAATAAAGAAAGCATTTAAACATTTAAATGTCTATTTAAAGGTCCATTTTTAAATGTCCATTTAAAAACCCGAAGTTCTTTCTCGGAATAATAAAACCGATTTGAGTTTTTTTAGAAGCGTTCATTGGCATCTTATTCGTTATTTAAATACTTTAATATACTTAAATGGATTAGCAAAGGAATTCTCTGTTTTATTGAAGTAAAAGACATTTTATGACCAGAACAGTAAATAGAGAATAAATAGTTCAATAGAGTGCAACCACACACAGGTTTTAAACAAATTCATTTTATTCGAGTATATATATATATATATATATATATATATATATATATATATATATATATATATATATATATATATATATATATATATATATATATATATATATATATATATATATATATATATATATTATTGCAGTGCTTTGCCAATATCTTATATATAGTTATATATAGTATATATGTATATATACATATATAGTCATATATATATATATATATATATATATATATATATATATATATATATATATATATATATATATATATATATATATATATATATATATATATATATATATATATATATATATATATATATATATATATATATATATATATATATATATATATATATATATATATATATATATATATATATATATATATATATATATATATATATATATATATATATATATATATATATATATATATATATATATATATATATATATATATATATATATATATATATATATATATATATATATATATATATATATATATATATATATATATATATATCTCTAGCCAAAAATATTTCGAACGACTGTAAATCTGCTTTTCAAAATTTTATTCGTTTTGATGGGCCTTTTGATAATACTTTTACTGAAAAAGATTGCATTTTTTCCTCTTTTATCCATCTACTTCAATTCTAGACGATGTTGGCATTTCTCATCCAATTTCTTCTCTCAAATGTTCAATGTTTATACTTTATAACCTTTCATCTTAAATCGAATAATTTTTCATGGGATTTTTTAACATGTCATGAATGTTAGAAACGGCTTATTAGGACTCGGATAACATTCCTCCCCGTGTTCGGAATGAATATACTCTTGAGTTGGAGACTTTCCTCTTTTGACTTTACTGTTTTTTATTTTTTAATATTAATATTTTTCCTCGGTGTGAAAAGCGTAAATATATTCAGCCAATCCCGAAGAAGGTTAGCCACTCTGAAACTTCTAACCTTAACTCTATATCTCTAATCTGTATTCTGTGTAATTAAATTCCATTCTTTTAGACCATCAATATGATCATCGAAGCTGGAGGTCAATGGTAGTATACAGTCCTATCTCATTGAATTGTGGTTTTCTACCCTTAGTGATTACTGATAGTGTAGTTTGGAGGCACTTGACATGTGGTATGCGTCACTACCTTCTTCCCTATGAAAGCTCATGTCTAATTTCCTCTCAAATAGTTCCATTGTAACTCTTGTTGATGGAGCAATTTCTTATTCCTTCCTTGTTGGTTGCATTGTTCTTCAGGTTCTTTTGAATCTCTTATACTATTCTTACTTTTCATCTACGACCTTCTCAGCTACACTTCTAACTCTGTTAATTTTTATGCCGACGACTCAACTCTTTATTTGTTCAGTCATTTTAAATTCTAAATCGGCTCCAAATTTTGCTTAAAGAGTTGATTCTCGTCTTCACCTTAGCGATTCCATTCTTGTAGATCTGGATGAAATTGTGAAATTTAACTTAACTTATACATAACTTTCTCTCAAAAAAAAATCTCTTAACTTTCCTATCTCTACTGTTTCATCTGTGAATAACTATTCTTGGTCTGAATTACATAAGCAAATTATCTTAGTAACCTCATTTTACTACACTGTAAAAATTGTCCTAACGAATCGTTGGGACAATTTTCAAAAATGTCACAGTATAATTTTCAATTTAGAAATGACATGTTTTAAGCATAAGAAAGTCGCCTCACCAATTTATTTTCTAGTAAGAAAATAAGTGAAAAAATATGTAGTGACATTTTTACCACTTGTCCCAACGATTCGTTAGGACAATTTTTGCAGTGTAGGGTAGCGTAGGTGGCCTAAAAAAAATAGGTTTTGCTTTATGACAGATTTTTTCCTTTCAAACAATCACTCCAACATACAAGAGTCTTATTCGTCCTAGTATGGAGTGCTATTCTCACACCTGAGTTGGTTTTGTTCCACCAATGTTTTGGATTGGGATGAATTTTGAGACAAAACAAAAAATCAACTCACTTCTACTTTCTAATTCTCTTGAATTTTCTCTGCAACTCGACGCTAGTGTTTTATAACTTTTCGCTAACTACGAAATATGTTAGAGAAGATAATCCACTCGCATTCCATCTCAGTTGCGGCTCCCTCATACTCGAAGAGTGCCTTTGTGAGGAAGTTATTAAATCTAGGTTTACCCACAGCTATGCTTATTTCTTTCCAGCCATCTCTGTCCTGTGACTTTCTTGCAGTCTACTGTTTTTCCTGCTGCATTTAATCTTCCGCACTTTAAAGCCTGTGTCTGCTCACAGCTAAGAAATTTGTATCTGAGATTGAGATATTTTTTCTTGCTATTAATAGAGTAAATTCTTAACTTTCATTATTACATTATTACATAATGATCCAAAACATTTCATTACCAATAAACACAAAAAACACAAATTAAAAGAAAATTTCTTGGGAGGGAGTCATTTTTAAGCATCCTAAAATAAAAAAATAAAAAAAAAAATACAACTCTAACTCTAAACCCGTGGATGTTAACGAATAATGTTTAAATTTCACCTCCACTCATGGGTCGGGGACTCAGGAGACTCGGTTCCCTATAGACATATGCTCGTGTGCCACGCATTTTTTACCTCTACCGCACTTCATTAGGACGTCCTTAATTGATTTTCGTTTAATTCGAGTTCGTTGTTCTATTGATAAAGAAATATTCCCGGTCACAGTAGAACGATATAAATACCCATTCCTATAACATATATATATATATATATATATATATATATATATATATATATATATATATATATATATATATATATATATATATATATATATATATATATATATATATATATATATATATATATAGAAGAGAGAGAGAGAGAGAGAGAGAGAGAGAGAGATAGAGATAGAGAAAGAGAGAGAGAGAGAGAGAGAGAGAGAGAGAGAGAGAGAGAGAGAGAGAGAGAGAGAGAGAGAGAGAGAGAGAGAGAAAGATAGATAGATAGATAGGTAGTAATAAAAATAGTTATTTTCGCAAGGACGTTATGCAAGTTTAAATTAACGCAAGTTTTTACTCTTTTATTTTGTAATAATTGCAAAAATAAGAATTTAAATTCTCTGTCGAGCTTCATTAGAAATTCCTGATTTATAAGGAAAAAAGAATTATATATATATATATATATATATATATATATATATATATATATATATATATATATATATATATATATATATATATATATATATATATATATATATATATATATATATATATATATATATATATACTGTTAATAAGTTTTACATCTTAATGATCTTAATGTTCCCATAAAGATAGCACAGATATTTTGTCTGATGGAATTTAGTTTTGATAAACTAAATAAATAATTTAGTTTTGATAAACTAAATAAATAAATAAATAAACTTCTGATAAACTTCTCTGTAAATTAAAAATACAGTTAAAGAGTTTAAAAGCATTGGAATAGCGTTGATACTCGGAAAGTAAACGTCGGAGTAAAGAGACTTGAGTGGGTCAACAAGTGCTCGAAACATTGAAAAACTTCTGTATCTCTTAAGAGTTATTTAAGTCTAACCAGTCAAGATGTGCGTCGCGTATTAAATATAAAAATTAAGAACTGTCATATAAAGACCAGGTAATTTTGATGGTCTGAAGAAGTCCAGAAGGAATCTTAGAACACCTAATGTCTCTAAAAAGATTCTTTGTTATCTTTCCTAAAGATATTGTGTAAAAAAAAATCTCCAAGAATATTTAAGTACATGAAAATATTTTGTTTGAATTCAACTTATCCATTTTTGTCATAATATTAATATTTTTCTTTTTTAATAAAAAGTTCACA
>SEYY01008947.1:5000-12500 GCA_009176605.1 Armadillidium nasatum
CTTTGAAACCGTCTTATCAACCATTATGATATGAGATTTCTCGTCTCTTCAAATCTTCCGTAAGAACGGCTCCCTCCTTCTTCGAGGAGACGTTTCTGGCACTTTGGTGCTGCTAACTGGTCTGACTTTCGGTTGTACTTCACTGATTTCCCTTGGAATGATTACTGCTTTCATGGGAGGGGTCCATCGGAGTGTGGTGAGTGCATAGACGAGGTGATTCTATCTGGTGTGGAGGCATACATTCCATATTCTTTCCCTTCTACTAAACCTAATAAACCTTGGTTTAATTCTACATGTTCTCGGGCTATCCGCCGCAGGGATGCTGTCGTCAGAGATTACCGTCGTCTTCAAACTCCAGAAACTCATTCAACTTATTTTTCATCACGGAAATTCTTCGAAATACCAAAACTCTTTTCTCCGTCGTAAATGCTATAATCTTTCTGGTTTCTCTTCCCCTCGATCTTTCTGGCATTTTGCAAAAAATGTCAACTCTAACTTTGCTTTTTCCTCTTTCCCTCCTCTAGTTTCTTCTAATGGCACAACTGCCGTTTTACCTTCTACTAAAGCTGAACTCTTTGCTCAAACTTTTGCCCCTAACTCTTCCATAGATAATTCCGGAGCCATTTCTCCTCCTTCAACCCCCCCCCAACTCATTTATGCCTAACGTTGTAATTTCTTCTAAAAATGTCATTTCTCCTCTCTCTGGGCTTAACACTAAATATGCGTATGGTCCTGATGGTATTCCTCCTGTGGTTCTTAGAACTTGTGCTTCTGAGCCTACACCCTGCCTAGGTAAAATATTTCGTCTCTATCTCTCCACTTCGATCTTCGCTTCTTGCTGGAAACGTGCTCTCATTCAGCCTGTGCCGAAGAGGAGGGACCCCTCTATATCCTCTAACTATCGTCCCATTTCTTTAACCTCCGTTCTTTCTAAAGTTTTCGAATCTATCCTTAACAGGAAGATTTGGAAACTCCTTTATTCTTCAAATCTTATCTCTGACCAGTATTTCTTTCGTAAAAACCCTCTATTAGTTATCTTCTTTCACTACTTTCTGACTACCCTCTTCAGGGTTTCGGTGAGTCTTTCGCTGTGGCGTTACTTATATCGAAAGCCTTCGATGGAGTCTGGCACAAAGCTTTGATTTCTAAACTTCTCTCATTCGGAATCTATCAATCTTTCTGTCACCTTCTTTCTGATATCCTTTCCGGTCGTTCTATAGCAGCTGTTGTAGACTGCCACAGTTCATCCTTTAAATCTATAAATAGTGGTGTCCCTAACGGATCTGTCCTATCCCCAAATCTTTTCCTAATTTTCATCAATTACCTCTCTATTACTCGTCTTCTATCCACTCCTATGCCGATGACTCCATCCTTCATTATTCCTTTCAATTTTTCAATTTGAAAGGCGACCCTCCCAACACAATTAACTGATGCAACAACGATGACCTTGAAAAAACTGACCTCTTATCTTTTTTATATTTCAAATTGGGACAAAGAACACATGGTCATTTTCAATGCTTCAAAAACTCAATTCTTCCATCTCTTTACTAGACACAATCTTCCACACAACTATGACATCTTCTTTGAAAATACTCAACTCAAACCTTTATTTATCCTCAATATTCTCGTTGTTTCTTTTTCTCGTGATCTTTCTTGGAAGGATCACATTACTTCACTTTCTAAACAAGCTTCAAAGAGGTTGGGGTGTTCTAAGGCGCCTTCAGAATTACTTTACGCCACCCCAGTTGCTTGCTCTTTATATAGGTGTTGTTCGCCCTTGTATGGAGTACACCTCACAGATCTGGAGTGGTTAAACTCATACAGCTCTCCTTGAGAAGTTAGAATCTAGAGCTTTTCGTCTCATCAACTCTCCCGCCCTTACAAACTCTCTTCAGTCTCTTTCTACCCGTCGAATTGTTGCGTCACTCTCTCTATACTATCGCTATTACAACGGACATTGCTTTTCTGAACTCTCACGTCACATACCTCCTCCATTGAGAAGGGCTCGTGCGACACGGCTTTCTACACAATCTCATCCTTTCTCTGTCCAACTCTCAGACCCCAGTCTGAACCGCTATGCTCAATCTTACATGTACTACTAGTAAAGTCTGTAATACACTCCCTTTATCTGTTTTCCCAACTTCCTTTAACTTGCACACTTTTAAACGCCATTAGCAACCAGAATTCCGACTATTCACTGGCTTTGGCGAAGGTTGATTGGCCTCCGGCCTTTACCCACCAGATTAGACATATATATATATATATATATATATATATATATATATATATATATATATATATATATATATATATATATATATATATATATATATATATATATATATATATATATATATATATATATATATATATATATATATATATAATAGGTATATGGAAGAGAAATATGCCAGGAAAGTTGACCGGTTTTATCATGAGATCTAGAGGAATCTCTTTGGTGGTTGCGAAAATTGATATCTCTGAAATTGATAATTTCAGTGAATGAAGAATATGAAAGAATATGCTGTATTTGGAATTTGAATAGCAAAAGAATTCAGGATAATCAGTAGAATAAGATGATTAATAGACATAATATATGAATGATGTAGAATAGGAAGAAGGCATTTTACCTAAAATTATGGGAAGGATCCAATCTCCAAAAAAAAAAAAAAAAGTTTTTTTTTTTTTATTATTTGACCGATTGAGCTGAAATTTACAATGTATATGCATTGTTTAAATCTAAAAACTTTTGATTTCGGACGTTTATCTGTGTCTGTAAAGGTTTAAAAGTTGTTTGGGGTCAAACTTCAAAAAGAGGATGAATAGGAGTGGTAAACCAGTGGTCGGAATGATCCAAAAACTTCACAGAAGTTCTTTCTTTAAATCATATAGCTAGTGTTCTTTTCGAGATATAGCTTATCAAAAATGGCCAATTTTCGACGAAATTTCAAAGTTTGAGAGGATATATCTCGAACCATACAATTAGGTTTTAAAAGTGCTCCCAATTTCTACAACTTTAACAGAGGACTTTTTTGATATATGCTGTTAGTCTTTGATTATAGAAGTTCAAACTTTTTTTGAAAAGAAAATGGTAAAAAATATACCCTTTTGGAGAAATTTTTTAAAAAAAAAACTGTATGATAAAAGTTTTTTATTTTTGGTAGGCATTTAGTGGAGGGACAAAGCTAAAACTTTTATGTAAGGCACTTTTAAAACCTAATTGTATGGTTCGAGATACAGCCTCTCAAACTTTGAAATTTCGTTGAAAATTGGTCATTTTCGATAAGCTATATCTTCAAAAGAACAAATAGCATTGAATAGAGTATTTGAAAGAAATTTGTAGCCCTGTACCTCCTCTATAGATACTTCAAAAATAAAAGACTTTTAATGTAAAAATTTAAAAAAAAATTTTTTTTTTTGCCCGAAGGCGTTTTTCAAAATTGGGGAAAAAAATTTCGACACCTGGTCAAGTAAGGGCATATAACTTTTTCTTGTAAAGCAGAGAACAAAACTCTGTTAGAAGTTTTTGGAGTCAATAGATTTTGGAGTGTACACACCAAATTTCAGACTAAAAATACTTTTGACTTGGCCTCACCGTAGATTTAAACATACCTTAAATTTAAAAAAAAAAAAATTTAAACGGTTAATCCCTCTCAAAAACGTTAGGAATGGAGTTTTTTCGTCGGGAAAAAGCTATCTATACTGAAATTTTCTGAAAAATCCGATGATGAAAAAAAAATAAAAAAAATTTCAACATTGGATCCTTCTCATAAAGGGAGAGCGAACATTTTCTTTATTTTTCCTCTTTGGAGTGAAATATTTAATCTTAATTAAGGCACCAAAATCAAATTTGGGGAGTGTTTATTATTGGGCGAGATGCGTATTTTTTGCATTCTTGTAAAATAAACATTACTTCAAAACTAAAATTTTCATTCCAAAAAAATGGTTCGAGCCATTTTTTACCCTTTTCATACTTATTGGGATGAAAATTTTAGTTTTAAAAATAGCAACATACAATTTTGGGACGGCTCATAATTAGGCGACTTGCATTCTTGCAAAATTTCAGTAGAGTCAATAGTTTCTGAGATCACAAACATTCCGATTTTTTTTAAAATAAAGTTTCTGTCGTTTGATCAATCTAGCCCAAATTTTCAGGAACATTGTAGAAAAACTTGTCTTAGCAAATAGTGTTCAGGTTTGTAAATATATATATTCATAGAAAAGGTTATGACCCCCAAAAAAAGTTTTGGAATTTTTTTTTTTTTAAATTTTAAAAAAAAATTTTTAACAATTATTTTGGCTCTAATGTTTTCTTGCTTTACGTATCAAAATTTCTCTCAAATAATTTTTTTAAGATATAGTCTTTGGTCAGTATTCCTGAAAGTTTGGGCAAGATCTGTCAAGCTACAAGACCTTGGCCTCGAAAATAAAAGATTCGTTGTGAATAATCCAAAATTTTTCTACCACCTCTTCTTTTTGTTATAGCTTTTTTGTCACTTGACCGATACGGGCCAAATTTTTTTTATACAGATTCCACAAAGACCTTGTCTTTAATTAATCTTCAAACAAGTTTTTGATATATATTTCTAGGAAAAAGGTAAGAGCAAAATAATTTGGAAATTGTTTTGGAAAATTTTGTCGAAACTATTTTTACTGTATCTTTTTTTAGGGACCTAATTAAAAAAGTGTTCCAGTAATATTTTAGATATATTCTTCCTGCAGTGTCTGAAAATTTGGGCTTGCTCGGCCGAAAAAAAGTTATATAAAAAATAAGGAGTGTCACTGAATAGTCAAAATTTTGGTACTACAGAAATTGTACAAGAATGCAAAAATACATATATCGCC
Source organism: Armadillidium nasatum (assembly GCA_009176605.1). Classification (NCBI taxonomy): domain Eukaryota; kingdom Metazoa; phylum Arthropoda; class Malacostraca; order Isopoda; family Armadillidiidae; genus Armadillidium; species Armadillidium nasatum. The sequence goes on from SEYY01008947.1 coordinate 9,846, forward strand.
CAATAATGAACACAACCCAAATTTGATGGTGGTGCTTTGAGGATTAAATATCTTATTCAAAAAAAAAAAAAATGTCCTCTCCCAACTAAAGTTGAAAATTCAGAAGACTCCAAATTTGAAACATGAGAAGAGACACTCCAGTTGTACAAATGAACAGCATCTTCATTTGGATGAAAAATGAGAGTAGATGCAGTAGTTGGGAACAGGTTAGTGTCCAGTATCATAGCATCCAAACCTTTCAACAAAAGAAATCTATAATAAGGGAGGTGGAGTTCAGAAAAGTGAAAATTAGTATACAAGCCATAAATATTGCAGAAGTTAATGAAAAAAGAAGAATCTGTACCAAAACAAATCGAAAGAATCTTAGTAGCACCAATCCCATCATCAGTTGTCGCCAACTCCCAAGTGATGAGGTGAGAGAGGTTAGATGAAGCCTTATTTTTAGATTCTTCCCCTCTTGTCTTCTCCAAGGCTACAGCTGTCTGTGCATTTTTAAAATATTTCAAAAGAGCAAGTTATCTTGAATTTGTGAGAATGTGTGAAAAAGGAGAGCTTATTGGACGGCCTATAGACACTTATGTGTAAGGAAAATATGTGCTAATTGAACTATGAAATTAAGAAACATTGGGTACCGGAGTGCAACAGGATGTTTTGCTGAGTGAACAAAAATTTAATCGTTTAAAAAAATCGGGAAGAAAATCTATTACAGAGAGACGTGTTCTACGTTAAAATCCCAGCTATATTCTTCCTATAAAGTCTCAAAAGGGCAACTAAAAGAGATTTTGTTCAGAATATTTTTTGAATATTTTAAAAAAAATTTTAATTGAAAATTTGAAATAATTTTTTACTGTCAACTAATCTATACAGTATATGAAATTTTCAGGATAGAATTGAGCGAGTTCCTAATTTTTATTTAACTTTTTTCGTATACCATCCTACATGCCCTGTGGGCACGTGATGTTCAATTTTCAAGGAAAGGAAAAAAAATTATTTAATATACTCAAAATGCTTTAAATAAAAATGTGTGACATCCTAACAAAAAAAAATTTTTCGGTTTTCCTAATGTTTCTCAGGGCTTCGTTGGTACCATTTCTTAAATTTTTAAAAGACCAATGCAATTACCCAAGAGATTCATTAGTGTTTCATGATCCAAAGTTTTGAATTTTAAATCGTAAATTCTCTAATAGTTTCGAATGAAAATTCGTAAATACAAATCTGAACTTAAAAGAAAGAATACATGGTACTGATCGGAATAATTTTCTTGAATACTAATGCTTGCTGAGTACATTACCAATAACAATCACTTAATTTTAGATTGAAAAAGTTTTTCTGATATTGAGAATATCAGAAAAACTTTTTACTGGGAAGACCAGTTCTATTTACCCTGAAAAATTCACAATGATCAGGTGATTAAGAAAAAGGAATCAGATAATTTTCATATGAAAACTTTCAAAAAAATTTTTTTAAAAAAAGTAGACCAAAAACAGACTAAATATTAACTTTTTCTCTCATTCTAATATTGTTCAGAAAATGGATAAACCTAAAAGTTTTACATGCAAAAAAACTTTTTCTGTGGTAGATTTTTGATCGAGATTTTGATACCCAAATTCTGTCACTAATTGGAACTGCGAAACAAAAAATTAACACAACAAAATAAATAAAACTGATGTTGAAAATCCCGTAGACTTATTTCTGCATTTTAATTTCGTGCAATTTGAACTAAATTCGATTCAATATTTTGCTCGGGAAGCGTTCGTGTTTTAATGATCATCTTTGCTACTAATTTTTTTTTAATTTTCATGCTTATATTTTCGTGGTCGTCGTTTTCCATTGGAAGGCCATGACCTTCCTGGGGGAGGACAATAATGAGAGTAAGTATAATTTTACTTCCATGGTTATTTTCTTTTTTTAGTTTAGATTCATTTACATTTCCTCTCGATTTTTATAAAAGTCTTTACCAATTCATGAACTGTCAAAATTTATATTATTTAAATACAAATATTTGAAATAACATTTAAGAAGAAATCATATATATATATATATATATATATATATATATATATATATATATATATATATATATATATATATATATATATATATATATATATATATATATATATATATATATATATATATATATATATATATATATATATATATATATATATATATATATATATATATATATATATATATATATATATATATATATATATAGATGGCAAAACTTTTATAAAAAATTACAGGGAATAAAAAATATAAAAAAATATAGAAAACATTTTGGTGCTCTTAACACTAACTCATTTTCAGCAATTAATTTTATATAAACCTTTTCATCTCATTATTTTTATCTATCTCGTTTGGTAAAGTGTCATGTAATGACCTTTCTAAAATCACATTTTATATCTTTTGGCAATTAACATTTCAATAATTTTGTTCTTATATCAATTTATTTTTAATTTTATTTACATTATTTTGGCTTTTAAATTATTGATTTTGAAAAATATTTCTAATTGGCAATTACATTAAAATATATATATATATATATATATATATATATATATATATATATATATATATATATATATATATATATATATATATATATATATATATATATATATATATATATATAGTTTTTAATATTTAAAA
>SEYY01008947.1:15000-22500 GCA_009176605.1 Armadillidium nasatum
CTAACAAAAGTATGTCAACCTTGCTGGGTATTGTCGCAAAAGCTGGAAATAATATTAATGATTGTATCTAATAATGACAATAATAATAAAAACTAATAATAGTAATAATAAAAATAATAATAATAATAATAATAATAATAATAATAATAATAATAATAATAATAATAATAATAGTAATAATAATAATGATAATAATAATAATAATAGTATTACAGAGTTGGTAGTTGAATCAATAATAATATAATAACAATAACAATAATATTAATAAAAATAAATTAATAATAATAATAATAATAATAATAATAATAATAATAATAATAATAATAATAAAAAATAATAATAATAATAATAATCATATTAATTATGGTAAGGAAGTACTAATAATATTAACAACTATAATAATAACGGTGATAATTTATTAATTAATTATTTAATTAATTAAAAAATATTCATGCGATCGAAAAAAATTCATTCACGCGTTCCTAACAACACGGAAACCACGGTAACCTTTGACCTTCGGTCAATCAAACCGAAAATAAAACCGGATGCGTTTTTAAACCGCACGCGTTTTTTGATCAATGAGAACGGTATGTAACTACTTATATATATATATATATATATATATATATATATATATATATATATATATATATATATATATATATATATATATATATATATATATATATATATATATATATATATATATATATATATATATATATATATATATATATATATATATATATATATATATATATATATATATATATATATATATATATATATATATATATATATATATATATATATATATATATATATATATATATATATATATATATATATATATATATATATATATATATATATATATATATATATATATATATATATATATATATATATATATATATATATATATATATATATATATATATATATATATATATATATATATATATATATATATGGGATGGAGCAATACAAAATTTTTTACCGATACCGATGCAAATTTTTTTACTGAACTCATGAAGGTTGAAACAAGACAAGATAGAAAATATTCAATGACCATAAAATTTTGGTTTCCTGCTATCTTTAATACACCTAATTATTTTGTTGTCACTGCTAAACCACTATTGATGTGATATAGTGATGGTGCCACCAAGACTTTGCATTCGGCTTGCCCTAGTGCATGGTCTATTTTCTTCAATATTTTCTGCAACTTTCGCTGTGTTCAATGCAAATTCCATTTTGTTGTACACCACTTCTTTTCGTGATGGGGCCACCAAGATTTTGCATTCGACTTGCCCTAGTGCATGGTCTGTTTTCATTATTTTCTGCAACTTTTGCTGTGTTCAATACAATTTCCATTTTGTTGTGAACCACTTCTCTTCGTTTAGACCTAACCTTATTTTTGACAGAAACTCAAATGCTTGAGCGTTCTGATAGCAAACCATTTTCTGTTTCCTCTTACTGTCTGTATCTTTATTTTTCAGCCAAAGGAGGTGGTTGTACATATGTACGCTATGTGTCCCTAATCTGGAGTCTTCTGAATTTTCCACCTTGTGGCTAAAGCTCTCTTGCCATTCTAAGTCTAAATTCATTTGTTCTGCCTATTTATCTCTTAATTCACTGACCATCCTAAATTCTTTGACTATTCAAACTCCAAAACAAAACATTCTCTCTTCTCCTTTCTCAGAAATTATCATATTAGGTGATTTCAATGTTCACAGCCGCCAAAGACTTTCTTCTAGTTTTTATGATTCAGCCAGTGAGCGTGCCTTTCAATTCTCCATCCAAAACAACCTTGAGTAGTGGGGTGCATCTCCCTACTAGTACACCTGATCGTCTTGGATATGAACCCACATTCTAGATCTTTTTTCAACTCTTAATTCTTCTCCTTATACTTTCAAACTCTATCCTCCTCTGGGTTCTTCCAATCGCTTCTTTATCTCTGTATCCTCTTCTATTTTTTCAAGTCTTCCGTAAGGAAAAGTTTGTGACAGTTCGGTACCCAAGCTGGTCGCACTTCTTTGATTTCCAGTGGAACGATTATCGGTTACGTGGGAGGGGTCCCTCGGAATCGGCAAAGCGTGTTACCAAGGTGGCACTGTGGCATGAGACTATATTCTATAATCTTCCCCTTCTATTAAACCTTACAAACTTTGGTTTAACTTTGCTTATTATCGTGCTCTTTGCCAAATGGATGCAGTCTTCAGGAATAACAGTTGTTTTCAAACCAGAAAATCGTGTAATTTATATCCCGAAATTGAGTAAAATCTGCTCTTGTTCTTTGTTACACGAAAAGCTCATTTCTCAATAAAGAATGCAATAATTTGACTGGCTCCTCTTCCTCTCTTTCAGGCATTTTGCAAAACGTAACTCAAATTTGCATCTTCTTTCCTTGCACCATACTCCTGTAGGTGCAAGCCCCTGTCAACTGTCTTGAACGAAGTCCCTCCATTGTCTACGATCATCATACATCCTTGTCTCCTCCACTTCTTCCATGGTTTTTCCTCTTTTTTCAAAACCGTCCCTACCCCCCCCCCCCCCCCTCCAGTCTCCATTCGTAATGCCATCTTCATTTTCTTCACATGTTGGAACCACCTCAGCTACCTCTCCACAAGACTCAGTATATTCTCCACCACAAGCCCATCTCTCATCCTCGTTTCTCACTCTATCCAACCTTGTCACTCCCGTTATTAGCCTTAACTTCTTCATTTTACAAGCCTGTATTTTACTTTTGGCTTTTGTATTGAGGGTCCAGATCTCGTGTCCCTACAACAATGCAGGTCTCATTATATTTGTATACTATATGGTTTTGACTTTCCTCGAGATGTTCTTATCCTTGAACAATGGATACAACAAGGCAAGTGTCCCATGAAACTTTCTAATTTCATGATTCAGCTCCAATAACATATTTTTCACACCACAACACGCTCCAAGTTATTCAAATTGATCCGTCTGTTTCAGAAATTTCCTTCAAGCACAATTGCCGTTTTACCTTCTTCAAAAACTGAACATTTAGCTCAGACTTTTGCCACTAATTCAACTTTTATTATTCAACTCCTCCTTCAGCCCCCTCCCCAACTCATTTATTTCTAAGATTGTAATTTCTTCAAAAGAAGTTCATTTCTGCTCTCCCTTAGTTTTACACTAAGAAAGTGTACGGTACTGATGGTATCCCTCTTGTAGTTCTCAAAATTTGTTCGTTTTAGCTTGCATAATGCTTTGGCAAAATATTTCGTCTTTCTACTTTAACCTTCCCTTCTCAATAAAAACGTGATCTTACTCAGTATGTGCCGAAAAAGAAGGACCTCTCCAACCCTTCATCTACTGTCCCATTTCTAAAGTTTCTTGTTAAGAGTTGGAAAGATCGCAAATTTTCTAATCTTATCTCTGATCGCCAGAATGACTTTATATAAAAAAAGGTTCTACTGGTGATTTTCTTTCAATTCTCTCTGACTCTTGGTCATCCATTCTTCTACATTTCGGTAAATCTTTTGGTGTCGCGCTAGACATATCGAAAGCGTCCGATAGAGTTTTGCACAAATCTTTCATTTTTAAACTTCCTTTTCGGAGTTTATCCTTTCTGATTTTCTTTACGGTCTTCCCATAGCAGCTGTTGTAACTTGCCACAGTTCTTCCTTTAAATCTATTAATAGTGGTGTTCCTCAGGGATCTGTATTAACTCCAACTCTTTTTTCTAGTATTCATTAAAAACCTTCTCTCGATTACTTAACCACGTATACACTCCTATGCAAGTGGCTCCCCCTTCATTACTCCTTCCAATTTGAAAAACGCCACTCGCAACGGCAATTAATTGACACACGAATAGTGACCATGGAGCAACTGACATCTTTTTTTTTCTTTTTTTTTATGTCTCCTCCGTTGGGCAAAGGCCAGAGGCCTTCCAATATTCACCGGAGTTGGGGAGCAAACGAAATCAGGTCGCTAATTCCCGAGGTGATGCAATACACGGCATTTAAAAGTGTGCAAGTCAAAGGAAGATGGGAAAACAGATAAAGGGAGTGTGTTCCAGACTTTACCAGTAGAGTACATGTAAGAGTGAGCATAGCGGTTAAGTCTGGGGTCGGAGAGTTGGACAGAGAAAGGATGAGAATGTGTAGAAAGTCGTGTCGCACGAGCCCTTCTCAGTGGAGGAGGTATGCGATGTGAGAGTTCAGAAGAGCAATGTCAGTTGTAATAGCGATAGTATAGAGAGAGTGACGCAACAATAAGACGGGAAGAAAGAGATTGGAGAGAGCTAGTAAGAGCGGGAGAGTTGATAACACGAAAAGACCTAGACTTCACTTTTTCAAGAAGAGCTGTATGTGTGGAACCACCCCAGATATGCGAAGCGTACTAAATACAGGGGCGAGCAACACCCCTATACAAAGCGAGCAACTGGGGTGGCGTAAAAAAACTACGAAGGCGCCTGAGAACACCCAACCTCTTTGAAGCTTGTTTAGAGAAAAGTAATGTGATCTTTCCAAGAAAGATCACGAGAAAAAGAAACACCGAGAATATTGAGAACAGATGAAGGTTTGAGTTGAGTGTTTCCAAAGAAGATGTCATAGTTGTGTGGAAGATTGTGTCGAGTAGAAAGATGGAGGAATTGAGTTTTTGAGGCATTGAAAACGACTGTTTTCTCTGCCCCTATTTGAAATACGAGAAAGATCAGAGGTCAGTTGCTCCAAGGCCATCCTTCTTGAATCTATCAACTGTTGTTGGGAGGGACGTCTTTCAAATTGGAAGGAATAATGAAGGGTGGAGTCATCGGCTTAGGAGTGTATAAGAGACGAAGTAATAGAGAGAAGATCATTGATGAAAATTAGGAAAAGAGTTGGGGACAGGACAGATCCTTGAGGAACACCACTATTTATAGATTTATAGGATGAACGGTGGCCGTCTACAACAGCTGCCATAGAACGACCGGAAAGGAAATTAGAGAGGTCACAGAGAGAAGGATAGATTCCGAAAGAGGGAAGTTTGGAAATCAAAGCTTTGTGCCAAACTCTATCGAAGGATTTCGATATGTCTAGCGCTACAGCGAAAGACTCACCGAAACCCCGGAGAGCGAAGGACCAAGAGTCAGAAAGTAGGGAAAGAAGATCACTAGTAGAACGTTCTTTACGAAAACCATACTGGCGATCAGAGATAAGATTAGAAGAATTGAGATGTTTCCAAATCTTCCTGTTAAGGATAGATTCGAAAACTTTAGAGAGAACGGAGGTCAAAGAAATAGGGCGGTAGTTGTAGGGTTGAGAAGGGTCCCCTTTCTTCGGCACAGGCTAAATGAGCGCACGTTTCCGGCAAGAAAGGAAGGTCGAAGTAGAAAGGGAATGACGAAATAGTTTACCAAGGCAGGGTGCGAGCGCATAAGCACAAGTTTTAAGAACCGCAGAAGGAGTACCATCAGGACCATACGCCTTCTTAGTGTCAAGCTCAGAGAGAGCAGAAATGACATCTTTAGAAGAAATTTTAATATTAGGCATAAATGAGTTGGAGGGGGTTGAAGGAGGAGGAATAGCTCCGGAATCGTCTAAGGTAGTGTTAGAAGCAAAAGTTTGAGCGAAGAGTTCAGCTTTAGTAGAAGGTAAAATGGCAGTTGTAAAATCATAAGAAACTAGAGGAGGGAAAGAGGAAGAAGCAAAGTTAGAGTTGACATTATTTGCAAAATGCCAGAAAGGGCGAGAGGAAGAGGAACCAGAAAGATTATTGCATTTGCGACGTAGAAAAGAGTTTCTGGTATCACGATGAATAGATTTTGCACGATTCCGGGATGAAATATAAGCTGAATGGGTTTCAGGGGTTTGAAGACGACGATAATCTCTGAAGGCAGCGTCCCTGCGGCGGATAGCGCGAGAACAAGTAGAGTTAAACCAAGGTTTGTTAGGTTTAGTAGAAGGGAAAGAATATGGAATGTACCCCTCCATGACAGGGAGAATCACCACAGTTATGCGCTCAGCACACTCTGAGGGATCCCTCCCCCGAAAGCAATAATCATTCCATGGGAAATCAGAGAAGTACAACCTGTTTCGTGGTATTCAAAACTCTACAGTCAAAGAAATTAAACAGTCGAAAAAATGTTATATATATAAATAAAAAAATCTTCATCCCCCAGGAAGGACTATCGTCCTGTCAGTTGGATCTTTCGAGGAAGATCCTAGGGTTTCACGAGCCCACGGCGGATACCGCTAGCTGGACCAGGCCTATCGCGGATGCCAGAGATTATCCCCATCAGTGGCAAGAACACTCCACTGATGGACTCGTTTAACGACTGAGTCACTCGGAACTAAGCACAAGGAGAAACTGCTCACATATCTCGCTCCTGCCAGGCCTCGAACCCTGGAGCTCTCGCGTGCTATATATATATATATATATATATATATATATATATATATATATATATATATATATATATATATATATATATATATATATATATATATATATATATATATATATATATATATATATATATATATAGGGATGGACTGGAGTAATGATATCGGTGAGTATCAGTATATTTTTAGGTATCGGTATCGACTAAAAATCACAGATACCGATACCAGATTTTTTAAAGTAACTAATTCCCGTTGGCTTATATTTTTTGAATGTTTACTTTCATTGGCCATAGAGCTTCGAATACCAAGAAACATTGTTTTCTTGATTTTTCAAATTTTCAATTAATACATTATTAATTAATTAATCGTTAATTAATTTTTTTTTGTTTTATATTCTATATCTCTGTAACTGCAGATCAGATTTTGGTCAAATTAGTACAGGTAACTCTTTGTTATTTATTTCATTACTTAATTAAATTTTGTTGTAATTTTTTATTAATATTATGTAATATTTTGCCATGTCGCTTCTCGATAAATTTGTTTCCAGAACATTGATATGTTGCTTTCCACTAAAAGTGATTTTTTTGAAATGCACAAAACTGAGTTTCCATTTATTTTCACGCCACTTATTTCATACCATTTGGTTCGTTTTCTTAAATAGCTTATTTTTATCTTAATCCCTAATTTAATCCATATTCTTATGCCGACGACTCAACTCTCAATTCTTCTACGCATTTCAAATCTGCTTTTGTTTCTAGAGTTGCTTCTCGTCTTCAACTTTCCGATTCCAATTTTTTCGAAATGGATGGGGTTTCCAGATGGGGTCACCGTAACCTTGGGAAATTCAACTCTTTGAAAAATTCACATCTCTGTCTCAAAGGCACCTCCCAACTTTTCTATTTCCTTCGGCGGCTCTCCCGTCTCACCTGTGAACAACATAATACTATTAGTTTGAACATAAACAATAAATTATCTTGGAAACATCATATCACAACGGTTGCTAAGGTGGCCTCTTAAAAGCTGGGAGTTTTGTTCAGATTTCGGGAATTTTTTTTTTTTGTTTCTTCTAAACAGATACTCCAATTATATACAGGTTTTATCCGTCCTTGCAAGGAGTACTGTTCTAACATTTTGGGTGGTTCCAGTT
>SEYY01008948.1:0-5000 GCA_009176605.1 Armadillidium nasatum
AATTTTGGTGGTGAATTTATTTCAGTTGCAACTAACGATTTTATTATCTTCCATCATTGTTAAAATGTTTCTCAAATTCATCGGTCTATAAACAACCTGTGGTTCCTATACCTACGAAGGTCACTGAAAGTTTTTAAAAAATTTTTAAAAAAAAGCAAAAAAATTTAAGAAAAGTTTTAAAACTTAAATTTTCAGCGTTTTCTAATCTCTGATTGATTGTTTTCAAATGCCAACTGCCAAATACATTACACAGAGATGTTTGCAAAATAAAAAATTTGTTTATCCCAATTTTAAACAAAATCAAAACAAAATTTTGGTATTTGGAGTTTTTGGTTTGTGTTTGGCTAATTATTTTATATGAAAAGGAAAAAATCACCTATAACTTTATTAATTATTCGATTCATATAAAATTTCAGAGTAGACAGAATTAAGCGATCTATGTATCTTATACTTAAAGCATTTTTGTTTATAAACAGACACACCTTTTATTCTCTTACTTTTTCTTTTCCTTTACTTTGGTATCACGATCTCAAAGTTCAAATTATTTGGTTATACAAAAAAAATATTCTCCCAGTCATATACTTTATTTAAATTTTTTCCTCTTTTTCAAGATATATATAAATTGTTCAAAGATGACTGAGATTTTACCTATTAAAATTTACACTGAAAACGTTCAGCTTCTTGAAATATTCGTTTGAGCATCTACGCACCACTGATATTGTCGTGGTTGGTCCCTGATGACTTTGGTGTAGAAGCAAGTTGGTTGCTTTTTAAACCACACCAAAACAATGTACTGTACTGATGATTTCGGGTCAAAGTGTTTCCCCTTCAGATGCTTTTCAGAGGATTAGAAGAGTAGATATTATTGGAGGATAAATAAGAGGCGTCCGTAAAGATCTATCAGTGCATATCGACCAGAGTAGGTATGTTTAAGTGGCAGTGCCCGACCGGGCATTGTCATTGACAAGAATAGCATGTCCTGACAATTTTACAGGTCTTTTATTACGAATGGCATTCCGAACGACACCCTTCATCAATGTAGAAAAATATTTTACAGTGACTGTAATACCTTGCGAAAATCTCAATATATATATATATATATATATATATATATATATATATATATATATATATATATATATATAATATATATATATATATATATATATATATATATATATATATATATATATATATATTATATATATATATATATATATATATATATATATATATATATATATATATTATATATATATATATATATATATATATATATATATATATATATATATATATATATATATATATATATATATATATATATATATATATATACATATATATATATATATATATATATATATATATATATATATATATATATATATATATATATATATATATATATATATATATATATATATATATATATATATATATATATATATATATATATAATATGTAATATATATAATATATATATATAATAGGTTGTTCAAATTTGTCAAATTTGGCTGATATTTTCCCTATTAAAATTCTTTCGGAAGGTCAAACTTAAACCAAATAGCGTCAGCTTCTTGAAGTATTCGTTTGACTATCCACGCACCACTAACATTGTCGTGGCTGGTCCCTGATGACTTTGATGTAGAAGCAAGTTTGTTGCCTTCTTTCCACAGTAAAACTTTGTTCTCCACTGATTATTTGGAGTCGAAGTGTTTCCCCTTCAGATGATTTTCAGAGGACTAGAAAAGTTGATATTATTGGAGGTTAAATGAGATGCATCCGTAAACATCTATCAGTGCGTATCGAGAAAGAGTAGGTACTTTCAAATGGTATTGCCAGACCGGGCATTGTCATTGACAAGAATGGCATGTCCTGATAATTTTCCAGGTCATTTATTACGAATGACATCTCGAACGACACCCTTCAGCAATGCAGAATAATACTGAACAGTAACTGTACTACTGTGATAAGATCTCAAATGCGACTTACGATGCTATATATTCTAGCTCAAAACGGGAAATATAAGTTAGCATGAGCGCATTCAATGTGCCTCAGACTTATCGTAGTTTTGATTTAATAAATTCAAAGCTTCTCGTAACCTTTCATAAAACTTGAGAAACTCTGTTTACGCGAACACCATAACCAACACCAAAAATGACAAAAGTTTTCAGCTTTATTTAAGTGAATTTCATTCACCAACAAAATTTAACCTAGATATAATGATAGAGTTAAGTATTTTGACATCCCATGTCATAATGTATATATTTAATTTCAAATATCTAACAATGTCACAATATTAAATTATTTTAATAATTTAAAAAGTAATAAAAAATTTTTAAAATTTCTGCAAAAATTAATTTTATCTTTTAAAATTGATAAAATTTAGGAGTAACATTAATAAAATTAAAATTTTATATATTTTTAATTTACTGAAGTAAAAAAATTTGAAAGTATATTAAATAAGTATCAAAATCAAATAACCATTCATAATAAATAAATATCTTTAAAGTACCGGATAAAATTTTTTAAATAAAAATTTCCTAAAAAACTAAATAACAAATTTTATTGAAACCTTATATTATAAATTTAAATTTTTTTTCAGGTTTTTAAGGTACATAAAATAAAGGTGAAAAGTAATAATGTGAAAATTTAAAAATAAATTTATTTTTATTGAATAAAAAAGGTGATAAAACAACAGAAGAACAGGAGTATGCATGTCTAAAAGGAAATTGTACTATAAGGAAGAAACAATGACGTCACATGACTGGTGACAAAGAAGTAGCGAACAATTTGTACCGTTTCATCTTTTTGATCTGGAAGCTTATGGGAGCAAATTAAAATAAAAGGGCAACAATCAATTTAATTAATAGTATATAATTAATGTACACACAAACATCCATTAAATATATATATATATATATATATATATATATATATATATATATATATATATATATATATATATATATATATATATATATATATATATATATATATATATATATATATATATATATATATATATATATATATATATATCGAACAAAAAGCACAAAAAACTCCAGTTATACTCCAAAATTGATACCGTTATTTACATTTATTTGATACCATTTTCTGCAAAAAAAAAAAAAATCTTTGAAACCATCTTTCAAGATAATATCTTATAAAAATTTTGGATCTTGTTACATAAACCGAGAGGAAATAATATTACTAACAGAAACGTTTGCAACAAAGATTTTATTTATACTCTCAAAAAATAAATTTTAAATAATAAAAATTTTAAGCTACACTTATTTTTTAAGTTGTTATTATTGTTTTTATAATTGCTAAATATATATATATATATATATATATATATATATATATATATATATATATATATATATATATATATATATATATATATATATATATATATATATATATATATATATATATATATATATATATATATATATATATACGGGGTGTTAAAGGTACTCCTATCTCATCCCGGTGCCCAATGGTTCGCTCCCTTTCGCGCTCACCTTCTATCTACACGGAGTAGGCTCTCCTTTACTTACATAAAACATTTCTAACACATCCTTAAAAAAAAAAAAATCAATAATGGCGTCAACTTCGGTAGCCTCGGAGAAGCCACGGGGGGCGGCTTCCAAATATATATATATATATATATATATATATATATATATATATATATATATATATATATATATATATATATATATATATATATATATATATATATATATATATATATATATATATATATATATATATATATATATTTCAAAGATGACTGAGATTTTCCCTTTAAAAATTTCTTTGGAAGGTCAAACTTGCACCAAATAGGGTCAGCTTCTTGTAGTTTTCCTTTGAGCACAAACCACTGCCATTGTAGTGGTGGGTTCCTGATGACTTTGGTGCAGAAGCAAGTTGGTTGCCTTCTTAACCACACCACCACATTGTGCTGTCTTGATGATTTCGTGTCGAAGTGCTTCCCTACAAATGCTTTCCAAAGGACCGGAAAAGTGATATTATTTGAAGTTAAATAAGATGCGTCCGTAGACATCTACCAATACTTGTCGACCAGAGTAGACACTATTAAGTAGTAGTGCGTGGTCGGGCAAGGTAATTGACAAGAATGGCATGTCCTGACAATTTGACAGGTCTTTTATACGATTGGCATCTCGGACGAAACCCTTCAGCAATGTGGAATAATGCTGGACAGTAACTGTAATCCTTTGCTAAAATCCCAAATGGGACTAATGATGCTACATATTATAGCACAAGACTGGAAATCTTGAGTAGATATTAATTAGCATTGGGGCTTTCAATAGAATTTCAATGTGCTTCAGACTTTATCGTAATTTTCATTTAATAAATTTAATAAATGCAAAGCTTTTCGTAACCTTCCATGAAATTTGAGAACCGCTGGTTATGTGGACACCATCATCAACGCCAGCAATAACAAGAATTTTGAATTTTAATTAAGTGAATTAAATTCACCAAAAAAATATTCTTTGAAAGATCTCTGGAACTACCGTTCCTTAAAAATTAAAGTTAAGTCCTATTTCCAATAACTTAATATTTAATTTCGAATGAATAATACTATCATCATATTAAAATATTTTAATAATTTAAAATGTAATAAAGAAATTTTAAAAAATTTTCAAAATATAATTATATCTTTCAAAACATACAAAAATTTAGGAGTAACATTAATAAAATTAAAGTTTTATGTATTTTTAATATATTGAAATAAAAAAATTTAAAAAGAATATTGAATATGTATTAAAATAAAATAAATATTCTTTATAAATAAATAACTTTAAAGTACCGATTAAAATTTTTTTGAAAAACTTTCCAAAAAATTAAATAACAAATTTTATTGCCATTACATTATAAATTAATTTTTTTTTTTTCAGGTTTTTAAATTACATAAAATAATTAAGGTAGAAAGTAATTATGTGAAAATTTAAAATTAAATTTAT
>SEYY01008948.1:7500-22500 GCA_009176605.1 Armadillidium nasatum
ATTTGAAAGTATTGGTGGATGAGTTTGTAAAGTGTTGTGATGATTTGGGCTTAAGAGTAAATGCGGGTAAGAGTAAGGTGCTGTGTATGAAAAATGGGGAGGGATGTGGATGAGGGAGATAATTTACATATTAAAAGTGGGTAGGGAGAGGCTGGAGCTAGTCACTTTATTTAAGTATCTGGGGGTGATTTTTGGAAAGGGTGACGTTAGTATGGGTGATGAAGTTGGTCATAGAATAAGAGAAGGAAAAAAGGTGTTGGGTGGTGTGAGGAATATTTGGGGCAGAGGAAAGTTAACAAGGGAGGTGAAGGTGAGAATGTTTGAGGGATGTTGTATACCGGTGGTTATGTATGGAAGTGAAGTACGGAGGTTGAACGCGAGGAAAAAAATCGAAGTTTTCGAAATGAAAGATTTGAGAGCGGTTCATGGTGTTGGTAGAAGTCAGGAATGTTAGAATAAAGGATGCGTGGATGGAGAAAGATTATGGTTGAGAGAGCTGAACAAAGTATGCTGAGATGGTTCGGGCATGTTTGTAGGATAAATGAAGAGAGAATGGCCAAAAATGTATTTGTTCAGAAGTGGAGGGTGTGAGAGATAGGGGGAGACCGAGGGGAAGTTGGATGAGCAACGTCAAGGAGCTGTTAAGGGATAGAGGGTAGAATTTGGTGGAGGGTGACAAAGGAAAAATAAATCAAATATTATATATATATATATATATATATATATATATATATATATATATATATATATATATATATATATATATATATATATATATATATATATATATATATATATATATATATATATATATATATATATATACAGTTGGTTTTATTTTGGAGCGCATTTTAAGTACGCTTTTGATGGTTGTCAAGATTTGAACATACATCGAGATATATAAATCGTATATGAAATCGAATTTCATATTTAACTACCGAGGATAATGACACATACTGTTAATCATTATATTTTAATAAACGTGACTTGTATTATTTCTAGAAACAAAAAATTAAATTATTTTTATTAATGTTACCCATAAATATTAAATTTAAATATACAAAAATTATATATTTTTGAAACAATTAAATTAAAACTAGATTTTTCTTAAATTTTGAAAATTCGTTAAATAACCATTTTTTAAATTATCAAAACAGATATATTTATTTCTACGGAAGTATAAAAATTAATTTAATTTTTGTACATTAAATACACCGTTTTGTGTCGTGCTGTTTGTTACAGCACTTTGTAATATATAGTACTTGGATAAGACTTTAATTAGACGTTGATTTGAAGTCGACTGAATTTATTTTTTTACATTTTAATTGACATATTTGCATCATCAATATTTTATTGTTGCAGCTTATGATGAGAGTTTCTTCCGAAACGTTGACTCTAATAACTTTCTTTGAAATTATTTGCACTTTTTATCTAGTGAAAGTTATCCTATTGGAATGAAAATGTAACATTTTAATTATATAATATTATTCAACTTACATTATTTCTAAAAAATAAAAATAAAAATAAAAATATATTTTTTATTAATGTTAATCCTAATATTTTACTTGCAATTTCAAAATTTATTATATTTTAGATTTTAAAATATATATACAATTTTAATTATTTTCTAATCATTTATTTTTATTTATTTAACTCTTCAATATTGAAACTTTAATATTGAACGCTTACTTCCAAATTAAAAATTTTGATGCAATAATTTACCATATAAAGTTTGGTATATTTTGGCGCGTGTTTTAAGTACGCATTTGATGGTCTTAAAGATTTGAACATACATCGCGATTTATAAATCGTATAAGAAAACGAATTTCATATATAACTACCGAGAATTATGACACATACTGTTAATCATCATTTTCTAATAAACGTGACTATGATTTCTAAAGTTTCTAGCTTCTAGTTTATATCAATTGATAAATTTTAGATTAAAGATGCTTGAAATTAAATAAGTTTACGTCATAGATCTTACAAATTTATTTATTTTGATTTTTATAACATTGCTTTTCATTAATAAATTTTTACTTTGTTCGTAAAGTGATTTAATTTTTTTAAATCTTTTTCTTAAGTGTAGCGTGATTGAATTAACTGCATGTGACGTCAAAAATGTGAAAATTTTATTTCAAAGAAGTTTTAGTAACTGAAATTTGCAACCTTAATTTTTTTTATATAAAGAATTTTTTCATTTAAGTGATAAAGATAATTAAGAAATAGTTTGACCTAGTTAACTAACTCTATTTCAGAGTTCATCGACTTTTCAATATATATATATATATATATATATATATATATATATATATATATATATATATATATATATATATATATATATATATATATATATATATATATATATATATATATATATATATATATATTATATATATATATATATATATATATATATATATATATATATATATATATATATATATTTATTTATAATAAAAATAAAAAAAAAAAAAAAAAAAAAAAAAAAAAAAAAAAAAAAATTTTTTTTTTTTTAAAAATTTATATTTTTTAAAAAAATTTATAACTTTTTTATCTATTATAATTATTTATTATCTTAACTAAAATTTCAAACTTGTTTTTAATCGTCGCTATTTTTATATGTTATTTTTTGTTATTTATTGATAAAATATAGCTTGGCTGATTCATGTGGTTGAAGGCTCTAGTTCGATCTGATTTGCGGGTTCTGGATATATACGAACCTATACCCGAATAATTGACACTTTTGAAAAATAAATTGCCGGACATTTTTTGTTCAATTTGAACACGACCGCGATTTGGCCTTATGTAAAGAAAATTTTGTTAACCATTTTGACCAATATCTCATTTTAGTTTTTATCGATATTTAATTAAACCTATTATTATTATTATTATTATTATTATTATTATTTTTTAGCTTTCATTGACATTTAGGGCATATTTATTATTATTATTATTATTATTATTATTATTATTATTATTATTACTATTATTATTAATAATAATAATAATAATAAAAATAATAATAAATTGGCAAATTCATGACGCACGAACATTTGTCCCGTATGACCCGACCCGTGAGTGGTGGCTATGATGAGTGAAAGGCTTTTAGTACATTAGCAAAACCAACGTTTTATATGAAATTATATAATCTGTACTTTCAGAAACAGTATATATACTATTTATATAGGCTTCTCCCACCCTATATATATATATATTATATTATATATATATATATATATATATATATATATATAATATATATATATATATATATATATATATATATATATATATATATATATATATATATATATATATATATATATAATATAAAAACAAAATTAAAGTGAAAAATAAAAATTAAAAATATTTTTGCAAAAAGCCTAAAAATATTTTTTTTACATTAAACGTGTGAAATTCCTCGTAGGTGAATGGTTAAAACGGAAAACTTACTCCAATGTATAGTGGAGTACAGATCTATCATTATTTTTAGTTGTAATTTTGCTGATGAGTAATTTCTTACATTTTTTTTATTTTATTAAATTATTCAGAGGAAATTAAAAACTAAATATAAATATATGCATATTAACTACTTTAATAAACAAATTTATTTATCAATATTTTTAAATCAATTAATTTTGAATTTATTTTAAATATATTAGTTATTGCTAAAAATAAAAACTAAATTTATAAAAAATATTTTTGAAAAATTTAACCATTAAAATATAAAAACTTGTAAAAAATTATTTACATCAAAAAAGGAATTGTACTTTAAATTTTCTTTGAATACAATATTTATGTATTTTAATGCGTTTCTAGTGACAAAACTGTTCTATATTTGTTATATATTTTGAAGGATGTTTTGAATCATCTTGATAAACGATGTAAAAATAATTATTTTGGAAATGAAAAAATTCTTATAAGATATCTTATAAGATGGTATTCGAAGTTATAAGGTATAAATTTGTTCAAGGCTTCGGAGACCTCGGAAGGTGTGCGAACCATAAGTATTTATAAATCGATGATATTCGAGAAACTCTTAAACGATGATAAAAATTTCTGAAATTATTAGCATAGTATAAGTTTATATACTAACGTATATGCAGTAGGCCGGATGGATAGGGAGATTCATAGATATAACGAGGATAAGCCTCTTTTGCATATTAAATTCAAACTTGACTAATTATCGTATTTACTGTAAAACTTTTATCAAGAAAATAAATAAAGACAAAAATATTTGTGATTATCAAAAATAAGGTATTTTATATTTATTTAATTTTTTTTGGACGGCAATAATAAGGATTCAAGATGGTCCTCAATGTAAAACATTAATCTAACTTAATATGTTAATAAATACTAAGTGAAAAAAATCACTTCCAAAATCTGATAAAATTCTTATTAAACATTATCAGAGATGTTTCTAGTTTGAAACAGGCAAATAATTAAGTTAGAGTACATAATAATGATATAAGCTACAAATAATTTAATAGTTTTAAAAATAAAAATAATATTTTCAAATTATTTGAATTAATAAAATTTTATCATTTAATATATATAATATGAGAATAACATTAATAAATTTAAATTTTTTGCTTTTCATATCATGAATTAAATAATGATATAAAAATATTTTTAAAAATTAATAAAAAAAAGTAAGAAAAATATTTAATGCAATAAAAATAACTAAAGTACCAGAAAAAAATATATTTTCTTTTTATTTTATAAAAAGAAAATATATTTTAAAAAAAAGAATTTTTTTTAAGAAATAAAAATATAGATTCAAAATTGTAATACCAAAAGCGAGACAAATTATTATTTGTTTTAAAGGAAAATTATTATTTAACCATCAAAAAAAAAAAAAAAAATATATATATATATATATATATATATATATATATATATATATATATATATATATATATATATATATATATATATATATATATATATATATATATATATATATATATATATATATATATATATATATATATATATATATATATATATATATATATATATATATATATGTTTTGTGTGTACATTAATTAAATTCTATTAATTAAATTCATTGTTTCCCTTTTTTCTTAATTTGTTCACATAAACTTCCAGATTAAAATATATAAAACTGTCCAAATTGTTGGATCCTTTGTTGCCATCTAACGCCATTTTTTTTCCTTCTTATTAGACTTGTGTACTCCTATTCTTTTGTTGGTTTACCACCTTTTATTCAATAAAAATAAATTTATATTTAAATTTTTGCATAATTACTTTCCACCTTAATTGTTTTATGTACTTTTAAAACCGGAAAATAATTTAAATTTATATAATGTAATAGTTTCAGGTAAATTTGTTATTTATTTTTTTGGGGAAAGTTTTAAAATAAAAATTCAATCGGGTACTTTAAAAGATATTGTTTTTATTAAGAATATTTATTTTATTTCGATACTTATTTAATATTTTTTTAATTTTTTTTTATTTAAAATAAAAATATATAAATTAATGTTACTCCTAAAATGTACGTTTTAAAACATAAAATGAAAATTTTTAAAATTTTAAAAAAGTTCTCTATTATTCTTTGAAATTTTTAAGTAATTTAAATTTATTCCATTCTTATTAATTTAAATTTAAATATATATGTGATAGGAATGGGACTCTTTAAACGTTCTAGTATATTCAAGATAAATTTTGTTAGTGATTTTATTTCACTTAAAATTAAAACCTATGTCATTTAGTAATTAAATTTGGTGGGTAAGGGGGTTACGAGAAGCTTTAAATTTATTAAAATAAGCCACGGTAAAGTTTGAAGGATATTGAAAATGCGTTGAATACCCTCTATCACTAATATCACCCAGATTTGTATTAATAGAAAATAGCTTTTTTTTATTAGTAATGGTAATAAGATTCTTTATCTATGGACGCCGATATATATATATATATATATATATATATATATATATATATATATATATATATATATATATATATATATATATATATATAATATATATATATATATATATATATATATATATATATTATATATATATATATATATATAATTTTATAAAAAGAGGGGAGAATTTTAATAAATTATTTGGCTGATAGAACTTATTTTTGGTATACTCAACTAATTTAAACCACGGTAAACGTTTAAACTAAGAACGGGACACCCAAGTAAAAAAAATAATAATAATAATAATAATAATAATAATAAAAATGTCTAAGAACAAACAAAATGCTTTAAGTAAAAGATGCGAAGCTCGCTTAATTCTGTGTACTCTGTGAAGTTTCATACGAATCGAATAATTAAAAAGGTTATAGCAGATTTTTCACTTTTTTATTCTAAACTAATTTGCCAAAAACAGACCAATAAATAAAAACACCAAAATTTTCTTTAGATATTGTTTAAAGAGGAATAAACATAATTTTTTTATATTTGAAATCATCTTTGTTGGTTTTTTTTTTTTAATTGTATTGGCAGTTGGCACTGAAAAA
Source organism: Armadillidium nasatum (assembly GCA_009176605.1). NCBI lineage: Eukaryota > Metazoa > Arthropoda > Malacostraca > Isopoda > Armadillidiidae > Armadillidium > Armadillidium nasatum. Next base: position 14,005 of record SEYY01008948.1, read on the forward strand.
AGATGAAAATTGATGTTTTAGAACCCTTTTTAATAAGTTTTTTTGCTTTTATTTGTTATAAATTTGTTCAAGCCTTCTTTGACCTCGGTAGGTCTGCGAATGAAAGTTATTTATTGATCGATTATATACAGAAGACTTTAAAACTACAATGTTGAAATTATAAGTGAAAGAAATTCACTTCCAAAACTTAAAATATTTTTACATCATAATACATTATTAATTATCTAGTTTGAAACAGCTAAATAATTAAATTAAAATATATAACAATGATATAAAATACAAATTTTTTGACAATTTTAAAAATATACAAGTATTTTTTTAAAAAGTGGTGCACAAAAAATTTATTATACAACATGTACAAATTATGAGTAACATTTATAAATTTTAACTTTTTTTTCATGTGTGAATTAAATAATGATAAAAAAGATTTTTTTTTTTCTTTTAAATGCTTAATATAATAAATATAAATAAAATTTTTAAAAAGAATGAAATTTTTTAAAAAATGCTTAAACAATAAATATAAATAAAATGCCAGAAAAAATATATTTTCTTTCTATTAAAGTTTAGAACTCTAAATAAATAAATTATAAATAGATTCAAGATTGTAATCCCAAAGGTGAGCCAAAAATATATTATTATTATTATTAAAATAATTTTAGAAAACCATTTTTTCCCTTTCTCTATAATTATTTCTTTTAAAAATGTATTATTATTTAACCATCAAAACTTAAAAGTTAAACTGTTGAGAAATTTAAAATGCAATTACTTGATAGTTTTCATTAATAGTATTAAATTTGGATGGTTGTTAACCTTCAGTGTTGAAAATATAAAAGGTATATATATATATATATATATATATATATATATATATATATATATATATATATATATATATATATATATATATATATATATATATATATATATATATATATATATATATATATATATATATATATATGAAAAAAAGACGTCTTAACTTTTCTTTTAACCTGATCGCATCAGAAGAGGGGGGTAGTTCCCCGAAATATAGTGCGTTTTAAATTTTTATTCCTTTTTTTTCTATTTCTGGTTTTAGCACTTAGTTAATTCCCCTTAATTTTAACTTTTTATTATTTTTATTGTTTTATTTAGAGGTTTTGTGGTATATATATATATATATATATATATATATATATATATATATATATATATATATATATATATATATATATATATATATATATATATATATATATATATATATATATATATATATTATATTATTTTTTTTTTTTTTTTTTTTTTTTTTTTTTTTTTTTTTTTTTATTTTATATATATATATATATATATATATATATATATATATATATATATATATATATATATATATATATATATATATATATATATATATATATATATATATATATATATATATATATATATATATATATATATATATATATATATATATATATATATATATATATATATATATATATATATATATATATATATATATATATATATATATATATATATATATATATATATATATATATATATATATATATATATATATATATATATATATATATATATATATATATATATATATATATATATATATATACCTCCGGTGAGCAAAGTCCAGGGGCCTACCGAATTCCACCGGAGTTGGAAAATCACTATTCTGGTCAGTGGAGCCGATATATCCAGATACACGACGTTTGAAAGTATGCAAGTCAAAGGAAGTTTGGAAAACAGACTTTAAGGGAGTGTAGACTTTACCAGTAGAGTATATGTAAGATTGAGCATAGCGGTTAAGTCTGGGGTCAGAGAGTTGGACAGAGAAAGGATGAGATTGTATAGAAAGACGTGTCGCCCGAGCTCTTCTCAATGGAGGAGGTATGCGACGAGAGAGTTCAGAAGAGCAGTGTCCGTTGTAATAGCGATAGTATAGAGAGAGTGACGCAACAATTCGACGGACAGAAAGAGATTTTAGAGAGTTAGTAAGAGCAGGAGGGTTGATGAGACAAAATTCCCTAGACTCCACCTTCTCAAGGAGAACTGTATGAGTGGAGCCACCCCAGATGTGTGAAGTATGCTCCATACAGGGACGAACAATACCACTATACAGAGAAAGCAACTGGGGTGGCGTGAAGTAGTTCTGAAGGCGCCTCAGAACACCCAACCTCTTAGAAGCTTGTTTAGAAAGAGAAGTAATGTGATCTTTCCAAGAAAGATCACGAGAAAAAGAAACACCAAGAATATTAAGAACAGCTGAAGGTTTGAGTTGTGTGTTTTCGAAGAAGATATCATAGTTGTGTGGAAGATTGTGTCGAGTGGAGAGATGGAGGAACTGAGTTTTTGAGGCATTGAAAACAACTATGTTTTCTCTGCCCCAATTTGAAATACGTGAATGATCAGAGGTTAGTTCCTCCAAGGCTACCTTTCTCGAGTCTAATAACTGCTGTTCGGATGGACGTCTTTCAAACTGAAAGGAGTAATGAAGTGTGGAGTCATCAGCATAGGAGTGGATAGGAGATGAAGTAATAGAAAGAAGATCATTAATGAAAAGTAGAAAAAGTGTTGGGGATAGAACACAACCCTGAGGAATACTACTGTTAATAGGTTTAAAGGAAGAACGGTGGCCGTCTACAACAGCAGCTATAGAACGACCGGAAAGGAAATTAGAGAGAAGATCACAGTGGGAAGGAGAGATAACGGAAGAGGAGAGTTTGGAAATCAAAGCTTTGTGCCAGACTCTATCGAAGGCTTTCGATATGCCTAGCGGGACAGCAAAAGATTCGCAGAATATATATATATATATATATATATATATATATATATATATATATATATATATATATATATATATATATATATATATATATATATATATATATATATATATTATATATATATATATATATATATATATATATATATATATATATATATATATATATATATATAATATATATTAAAGATGAATGAGATTTTCTCTATAAAAAATGTTTTGGATTGACAAACTGACAACAAATAGGGTCAGCGTTTTGAAGTATTCCTCTGAGCATCCACACACCACTTCCATTATTTTGGTGGTTTCCTGATGGCTTTGACTTGGAAAAAGTTGATTGCCTTCAAGATCACTGCAAAACTTTTTGCTGTTCTGATTTCGTATCCAAGTGCTTCCTTACAAATGCTTTTCAGAAAACCAGAAAAGTGGATATTATTGAAAGTTAAATAATAGGCGTCCGTAAACACCTACCAGTGCTTAATCGGCAGGGTAGGTACTGTCAAGTGACAGTGCGGGGTCGGGCAATGTCATGGATAAGAATGACATGTCCTGATAATTTTTTTTTTTTTTTTTTTTTTTAATGGCATCTCTTGCGAGACCCTTCAGAATTGTGGAGTAATATAGGGCAGTAACTTTAATTCCTTGCTCAAGAAAAATAAAATAATAATAATAATAATAATAATAATAATAATAATAATAATAATAATAATAATAATAATAATAATAATAATAATAATAATAATAATAATAATAAATTAAGGTTATCTCTAATGGGTCTAGGGTAGACATTAGTGATGGAGGGCATTCGATACAATTTCAAGATCCTTCTGACTTTATCGTTGGTTTGTTTTAATGAATTCAAAACTTCCCTTCACATCCCCATCCCCATGGAACTTGTGATAGAATAAACTCTGGTTAAGTGAACACTATTTTCTAAGTTATTAAACGACAAGAGTTTTTAATTTTAGTGAAATAAATTCACTTACAAAATTTATGAATATAACAATATTTGCTAACTAGTTTAAATGTTAATTTCCAATAATAACGTATATATTTAATTTCAAATTAGTAAGAATATAAAAAATTTCAATTACATAAACATTTTAAAAAAATACTAAATAATTCTTTAAAAATTTTAAAATATTTAATTTTATCTTCCAAAACTTACATATTAGGAGTAACATTAATAAATATGTTTTTAATTTAAAGAAATGAAAAAAAATATATTAACATAAATAAAATTAAAAAATAAAATAAAAATAATATTCTTAATAAATAAATATCCTTAAAGTACCGGAGAGAATTATTTTGAAAAACTTTCTCCAAATAAATAAATAAACAAATTAGGAATACGCAAGTCCAATTAAGTGAAGGAAATGAAGGAAAAATGGGGTCACATGGTTGGGAAAACAGATAAAGGAAGTGTGTTCCAGACTTTACCGGTAGAGTACATGTAAGATAGAGCATAGCGGTTAAGTCTGGGGTCAGAGAGTTGGACAGAGAAAGGATGAGACTGTGTAGGAAGTCGTATCGCACGAATCCTCTTCAATGGAGGAGGTATGCGACATGAGAGTTAGGAAGAGCAATGTCCATTGTAATAGCAATAGTATAGAGAGAGAGTGACCCAACAATTCGACTGGAAGAAAGAGATTGAAGAGAGTTAGTAAGAGAGGGAGAGTTGATAAGACGAAAAGCTCTAGACTCCACCTTTTCCAGAAGAGCTGAATGTGTGGAACCACCCAAGATGTGCGAGGCGTACTCCATACAGGGTCGAACAACACCCCTATACAGAGCAAGCAACTGGAGTTGCGTAAAAAATCACGAAGGCGCCTCAGAACACCCAACCTCTTAGCTTGTTTAGAGAGATAAGTAATGTGATCTTTCCAAGAAAGATCACGAGAAAAAAGAAACAACGAGAATATTGAGAACAGATGAAGGTTTGAGTTGAGTGTTTTCGAAGAAGATGTCATAGTTGTGTGGAAGATTGTATTCTGAAATTTCATACGAATCGAATAATTAATAAAGTTATGTCAGATTTTTCACTTTTTTATTCTAAACTAATTTGCCAAAAACAAACCAATAAATCAAAACACAAAAATTTTCTTTTGAAATTATTCTAAGAGGGATAAACATTAGGTTTTTTCCTTTGAAATCATCTTTGTTGTAGTTTTTTTCTGATTGATGTATTGGCAGTTGGCACTCGAAAACGTTGAAAATTGATGTTTTAGAACTCTTTCAATTAAGTTTTTTTGCTTTTATTTATTATAAATTTGTTCAACCCTTTGTTGACCCTCGGTAGGTCTGTGAATGCAAGTTATTTATGGGCTTATTACATACAGAAAGCTTTAAACAACGATACAAAATCCTGAAATTATTAGTACTAAGTGAAACAAATTCGCTTCCAAAATTTTAAATTACTATAACAATTATAACATTTAAATCATTATCTAATTTGAAATACGTAAATAATTAAGTTAAAACACATAACAATGACATAAACTACAAATTTTGTAACAATTTTAAAAACAATAGCAGTATTTTTTTAAAAATTTATGAATAAAAGCTTTATTATATAATATGTATAAATTTAGAGTAACATTTTTAAATTTAAACTTTTTTTTAAAAATGTAAATTAAATAATTATAAAAATATTTTTAAAAAAAAGATTATTTAATACAATAAACAAATAAACCATTAAAATTATTTAACCATCAAAACTTACATGTTAAACTGTAGAAATTTAAAATGCATCACTTGATAGTTTTTCATTAATATTATTGAAATTTTGATGGTGGTTAGAGTTCAGTGTTGAATATATATATATATATATATATATATATATATATATATATATATATATATATATATATATATATATATATATATATATATATATATATATATATATATATATATATATGTGTGTGTGTGTGTGTTTGTGTTTTTTTGTGTTGTGTGTGTGTGTGTGTGTGTGTGTGTGTGTGTGTGTGTGTGTGTGTGTGTGTGTGTGTGTGTGTGTGTGTGTGTGTGTGTGTGTGTGTGTGTGTATGTAGGTGAATCAAATGCGAATCAAGTGCTGTGAAAATATTACATTTAAGACTAATAAATATAACGCTTTTTCAGTTCTTAATGAAAATGCAAAGCCAATAACCATCAAAATTCACGTACTATTTTTCCTTCGTTTGTTGTCACGTGATCAGACTTCTGATCACGTGTTCTGATCACGTGGTCTTATTCTGATGCTCCTGATTTGATTTATCATCTTTTTAATTCAATAAAAAATAAATTTATATTTAAACTTGCAAATGAAAACTTTTTATCTTAGTAATTTTTAATTACCATAAAAATTTTTAAACCTGAACAATTATAAATGCAAAATTTTGTCGAATATTTTTTTTATTTCTCATAATAATAATAATAATAATAATAATAATAATAATAATAATAATAATAATAATAATAATAATAATCATAATCATAATCATAATCATAATCATAATCATAATCATAATCATAATCATAATCATAATCATAATAATAATAATAATAATAATAATAATAATAATAATAATAATAATAATAATAATAATAATAAAAAAATAATATTAAAATAATTAATTAATTATTTTGCTTTGGAAAAATTCTTATAAGATTGTAAAAATAAACAAAACTATCAAATTTTAAGTTTAGTAGCCGTTTTTGTACTTTCCATTCCTTATATATATATATATATATATATATATATATATATATATATATATATATATATATATATATATATATATATATATATAATATATATATATATATATATATATATATATATATATATATATATATATATATATATATATGTGTGTGTGTGTGTGTGTGTGTGTGTGTGTGTGTGTGTGTGTGTGTGTAGGTGGGTGTGTGTGTATGTGTTTGTGTAAATTAATTAAATACGATTAATTAAATTTGTTTATTTTTAACAGTGCAGTGAAAAATACAATATTTAATAATTGCTGCACTTTTTTTTTAATTTACTCCTATAAATTTCCAGATTAAAATAAATCAAAATGTTCAAATTATTTGCTCCTTCTTTGTCGCCATGTGACAAATTGCTTGCTCCTTCTTTGTCGCATTGGGACAAATTGTTTGCTCCTTCTTTGTCGCCATGTGATAAATTGTTTGCTCCCTCTTTGTCGCCATGGGACAAATTGTTTGTTCCTTCTTTGTCGCCATGTGATAAATTGTTTGCTCCTTCTTTGTCGCCATGTGACAAATTGTTTGCTCCTTCTTTGTCGCCATGTGACAAATTGTTTGCTCCTTCTTTGTCGCCATGCGACAAATTGTTTGCTCCTTCTTTGTCGCCATGTGATAAATTGTTTACTCCTTCTTTGTCGCCATGGGACAAATTGTTTACTCCTTCTTTGTCGCCATGTGATAAATTGTTTGCTCCTTTGTCGCCAATGGAACAAATTGTTTGCTCCTTCTTTGTCGCCATGTGACAAATTGTTTGCTCCTTCTTTGTCGCCATGGGACAAATTGTTTACTCCTTCTTTGTCGTCATGCGACAAATTGTTTGCTCCTTCTTTGTCGTCATGTGTTCCTTCTTTGTCGTCATGTGACGCTATTTTTTTATTCCTTAAGGTAAAACTCTTTATTAGACTTGCGTACTCCTATTCTTCTGTTGGGTTATCACCTCTTTTATTTAATAAAAAATAAATTTATATTTAAGATTTTGCATAATTAATTTCCACCTTAATTATTTTATGTAATTTTAAAACCTGAAAAAAAAAATTTAACTTTAAAATGTAATAGTTTTCGTTAAAATTTATTTATTTATTTATTTTTAAAAATATTTTCAAAATAATTTAGTCCAATACTTTAAAGATATTTATTATTAAGAATATTTTTTATTTTAATGCTTGTTTAATATATTTTTTTTATTTTTTTTTTACTTTAAATTAAAAATATATTAATTAATGTTACTCCTAATATGTCAGTTTTGAAAGATAAAGTTAAATGTTTTAAAAAGTTTTAATAATTATTTATTAATTTTTAAAATCCTTAAGTAATTGAAATTTATTACATTCTTACTAATTGGAAATTAAATATATAGTTTAATTTGAAATGAGAATGTTTATTTTACTAGTACAAAGTTATTAATATTTTTCATATTTTGTAAGTGAATTTATTTCACCAAAATTAAAAACACGTGTCATTTACAAACTTTGATAATAGTGTTCGTTAAACCAGAGCTTCTACAAGTACCAAGGGGATCGAGTTCTGACGAGAAGTTTTGAATTCATTAAAACAAAACCAACGATAAAGTCAGAAGGATCACTAATGTCTACCTCAGATTTCACCTTTTGTGCTAGATATGTAGAAGCATAAGGCTCATTAGAGATTAATGTTTGACATTTTCTATATATATATATATATATATTATATATATATATATATATATATATATATATATATATATATATATATATTATATATATATATATAATGCTGACATTTAATTCAATGGGAAAAAATTCGCTAACAAAAGAAGTTCCGAAAATAATTTTAAAATTATGCTATAATCATTTATTTTTTAAATAATTAAAAAATTAAGATAAACTACATAACAGTGATAAAAACTACAGATATTTTGTAAGTTTTAAAAATTATAATATTATTTTTAAAATTAATTGAAAAGTAAAATTTTTATAATCTTAAAT
>SEYY01008948.1:27500-38288 GCA_009176605.1 Armadillidium nasatum
CGACATATAAAAAAAAATATCGATATTTAAGAAATATCAAATTGTCCTCGATAATAAAAGATATTGTTTATATATATATATATATATATATATATATAATATATATATATATATATATATATATATATATATATATATATATATATATATATATATATGGTTTATTGACTATTTTGTTTATTGGTTTATTTGTATGGAACAAAAGCCTTGTCTTCCAATATTTAATAAAACTGACAAGGAGGTAATTGCCGAGTACATCGAAATAATTACGCCTATTGCTGTTAGGCTGCATATGTTGCAGGATGAGAAGAATGCGTACGCGGGGGTTCTATTGCCTAACCTCTTCCTCCTCAAGGACAATCTCGTGGAATTGCAACGAGAGGTGAAAAAACTTAACTATGCCAAAAGCTTAGTCAACTACTTACTAAAGCAGCCAAAGCCAAACAATGGGAAAGAAAAGGGATTTGAACCGAGGTTCAGCAGGATTTTTGATGATTGTGATTTACTTAGGGCAACAGCTCTGCACCCTCACTTCAAACTCGGAGTGGCACATAGGTTAAATGAGGGGAAGTATCCAGCTGTTAAGACTAGGATATTGGAGGAAATAAAGTGTAATATTGCATCGAATTTTACTCCTCCACATCAAGGCACTGAAGGTGATGGGAATGAATCTGAAATGGACCCATTTAAGGTGAGCTATTTTTATAATTTAGAACAATCTTTAAGCATCTCTTAAACCTAATATATATATATAATATATATATATATATATATATATATATATATATATATATATATATATATATATATATATATATATATATATATATATATATCACTGAGAGATAGAATGAGAGGAGTGAACTGGTGAGAGAGAAACTTGGGGTGGAATCAATTTTTGAATGCATAGAAAGAAACCAGCTGAGATGGTTTGGTCACGTGAAGAGAATGGGGTAGGGAGAGAGACTGAGAGAGATGCTGGAATGGAGACCAGAAGGAAGGAGACCGGCGGGAAGACCAAGGAAGAGATGGATGGAGGCGGTAGAAGAAGCCATACGACGAAGGAAAAAGACACTGGAAAAGGTGGAAGACAATCGAATGTTTGAGGACAGAAATGCGTGGAGAAAATTTTGGAGGAGTTGCACCCGACAGGCGTCAGCCTACCGGTTTGGACGGTGATGATGATGATATATATATATATATATATATATATATATATATATATATATATATATATATATATATATATATATATATATATATATATATATATATATATATTCATAATACACTAACATAATGTTCAAATGAAACTTAAAAAGATTTGAGTTCTTGATACCATTTCTAAATTTTTCAGAAACTGAAGGCCCCATATATCTAGCAGACACCTCTGGAGGAGAAGTTGCGGCAAACCTTGGATAGCTGGGATGCAGTAAATGTTCACCACAATACCCCTCTCACTAGGAACCTTTTTCCATGTGAATACCAAGAGGTCTGGGTGGACTTGTTTATGAAGTATAATACCCCATTACCCAGCTCAGGGGCCGTGGAGAAGTTGTTTAGTCAAGGCTCTGACATTCTAAGACCAAAGAGGGCAGCCATTACATCCAGCAATTTTGAAAAATTTATTTTCATGAAAGGGAATATGACCCTTTTCAGATTGCAAGAGGAGAGCTACGAGGAGGAAAGAGATCATAGATGGCTGAATAAATAATAATAAATTCTTTCTCATTTTTGTTATATATTTGCATTTATCAAATAAAATTTAAAAATAATTCATCTTTACATCCTATTTTTTTTTTTTTTTTTTTTTTTTTTTTTTTTTTTTTTTTTTTATTTTTTTTTTTTTGCTTCAAAATTTGCGCTTTAAAATTTTTTTTTTATTTGCGGACATATGCGCTTTTGCATTTGCGGACTAAATTTTTGAAAAATGTGCGCTTTTGCATTTGCGGACAAAATTTTTAAAATTTGCGCTTTTGAGTTTGCGCTCTAAATTTTAAATTTGCGCGCCCACCTCTGATATATATATATATATATATATATATATATATATATATATATATATATATATATATATATATATATATATATATAATATATATATATATATATATACTTAGATTGTTAATATTTTGCATTATGTTTTCAGTATTTTCTCTCAGTCACAGGATTTTGAAGTTATTGCAAATTTGTTTCATTAAAATTTGAAATTTTAGATTCCAAGAAAATACTAATTTTAACATTTAAAGGTAAGGATTTTTAAATATTTTAAACTCACTGACAAAGCATTATCCCAATATAAACTATTAGTTATATGAGGTAAAGAATTATCTCCTTTTAAATATTAACAGTAATTTATTGAGCCTTTATAATATTTATATTATATAACATAGGTTTCATATGTTATGGTATTTCTGTATTTCATCCTTGAAAATAACCGCTTAAAAGAAGTGCCATACCATGTATAATATTCAAATGTCAGAGGATGATATGCGTGAATACATGGCACTTAAAATTGTGTAAATAAATTGGGGGAAAAATTGATAGAAGAATGTATTCAAACTTTTACCATTAAATCATATAAGTGAATGAGTATGGCAGTCAAGTCAGTGGTCAGAGCTTGGCTGAGAAAGATGAGAATGTGTCAAAACAGGAATAATGTTAGTCATCTACAAAGATAGTTATGAAAAGAAGCATCCATCATAGCATAGCATAAAAACTAAAAGTAGTAAATGTTAATGCTTTTGTCAGTGGTGTGATTCCTGGTGCAAATAAATAAAATTTTTTATCTTAATTTTTTGCTAATTTCATTGCAGCTGTTATGAAAATGTTTGGAATTGCTTGATTGGTTTATTGCTTATGTAACCCAGAAGCACTCCAGCAGAATGCCAAGTAGCCCCAGTAGTGGTTCCTATCATCCTTCAATGGATTATGTATGAAAAGTGTTGCAATATTTTCTGGGTAAAAAGAGATCGGGTAGAGTCAGAGAGTTGATAAGATGTAAAACCTTAAACTCTACCATTATGAGAATAAACATACGAGTGGACTATCCAAGATAGGCGAAGCGTACATCACACAAAGTTTGATGACACTCGTATAAAGAGCAAGTACCTAGGTGGTGTAAAGAAATTCTGAATACATCTCAGAAAAAATAATTTCTTTGATGCTTGCTTTGTGAGATCAGTTTTGTTCCTCCCAAGATTGATCACAAAAAACATACAAGTCAGAGCTATAGCATCAAATATATGATTTTGAAGTTATTGCAAAAACTTAATAGTTTGAATAAAAATGAAGAAATTGAGTTTTTGAGTCATTGAAAACAAGCAAGACGGGGAAATCATTTGTTTCAAGGTGACCTTCCTAACAGTTACTGAATTTCTTTCTGGTTAGAGAGCTTATCAAAATAAAAACAGTAATATTGGGTAGGGTCTTCATGATAAAGAGTGGATAGGCGATATAATGTAAGATTAAAGCTGATGAATAGTCAACAAAGGGTTGGGGATAGTACAAAGTTTTAAAGAACAACACTTTTCATTAATTTAAACAGCGAATGGTGGGTATCTAAAATAGCTGCAATAAAGTGACCAGAATGACCCAGTAATGTTTACAAAGAGAATTAAACTAGTAGAACATTGTAGGGAGATATTTGAGTAATTAGAGCTGTTTTATCACACTCATATTACATTTTTTCCACCATTCTTTTATATATATATATATATATATATATATATATATATATATATATATATATATATATATATATATATATATATATATATATATATATATATATATATATATATATATATATATATATATATATATCCTTGTTACATTATTTTTATATTTTCTCAACCCACTCTCTCTTTCATACCAAATTATATGTGAATGAATAATTATAATTTGCTTACCAATTTTTTTCTTCATTTTCTTTTGTTCTATCGAGAATCTCTCCTAACCTTTTTATTTATGTAAATTTTGCGTAAATTTATCATTTTGGTCTATCTAGATTCTTGCAAGTAATTCTCTACTTTTTTGGGGGGGTTTACTTTTATACGTTGATTCTTGTATATTCATATTTATAGATATTTTAAAAAAGTACAAGTAGTATAAAATGTAACTGAAAATTTTGATTAGTCACTAAAATTTTAGTACTATTTCTTTAAAATTTTAAAAGAAAATTTTTATTTACTTTATTTATTTTTATTCTTTTAAATTTTTGTTTTTCATTTATTTTCAGGTCTGAAAAATGAGTGATAAATTGGTGATAAAAAAATTAGTTAACCCTTGGCCAGATGTTAAGGGATACACCTTCATATTAGTAAGAATTTATTATTATTAGTAGTAGTAGTAGTAGTTGTGAATATTATTAGTTATAATGCAAAAAAAAAAAAAAATTTTTTAAATTAAGCCAGTATGAAATCATAAGCAAATTTTTGATAAATTGTTTTTGGTAATCGTATTCATTTTATATTTTATTACACATATTTTTTAAGATGAAGAGAGATGTAAATTGTTGATAAATTAGTTGAGAATTGTAATTATATGGAAAAATTTTTACTCCCAAGTTGTTGGAGGTAAGAGGATTTCTTTATAGACGGTGAGAGTCTGATCAGTGTGAGAAGGACACCTCCATTAAGATGGATGGTAAAAGTAGAATTCTTTAATTTATTGTAATAGGAAAAGATGGAGGGTGAATGAATTATTAGAACGTGCTAAGAAATAGATAATCATATGTGATATGGAGGTAAATTTAGATATAGTTTCACTAAGAGGGATTATAATTAGTTGATATTGTAACCTAAAGCTGTACAAAGAAGTTTTTTTTTAATGTATATCTTACAGAAACAAAATCAAATTCCTAGATTTCTTGTATTCTTTTCAGAATACTTTAAATATGTGATCAGTTACTTTTTGACTTTTTGTTAGTATTGGTAGTCGACTGTGTACGAGGAATAGATACATTTAAATTTTGAACCTTTGTATCTTCAGAAGGATATCATAAATTATTTGTTCTTTTCAAATTATTTTCTTTATATTTTTCCACGGCAGCTTAAGTGATTCTTAAAAGATTAGCTTGCTTAGGAAATTTTATTACATTCTCCACCACTCATGGGTGGATCCGAGCCCCAATAGACATTATGTTCTTGTGCAATACATTTTTGTAGAGGAAGCACAAATGTAGTGCTTATATTTATCTTGGATGCACCAAAAAATATCTTATTATATTTTTAAGACTTAAATAAGAATTTTGTTAGGGTTTTGAAAAATATATCAAGCTTCATCTTATGTTGCTTATTTCTTACTGATGTGAGAAGCAATCAAAGGAATGTTATTTGTTAATCCTGGAAGCACTTCTCTTAACTTCTAATGTGCAATTGTGGGTCTTCAGCTCAGAAAGACTAAGCATATTTAATATTAGGAACCAGAAATGTGAAAAATATTGTTATCTATTACAAATGAAGGAGGTAGGAACTATTATCTTTGACTATTATTATGATTGACGAGAACGTTTAAAGTACCGTTATCCTGTGTTAGTATCCAATACCAAAATTACACTAAAACATTTTTGGCAATATTTCTTTACCTTAATAATTTGATTGACAGCTAATATTATTATTATTATTATCATCATTATTATTATTATATCTTCTTTTAACACAGCCTTCAGTTTGTGTTGGAAATGTAGGACAGTTAGCAATGGATTTGCTTATATCAACGTTGGAAACTGTTAAGGTATGTTTATACAAGCTTATTGGTAGCTATGGTAGCTGTATAATTTATTTTGAGACCTTTAATTTTTATCTTGGTTACAGAGTCAAACTTTTATGTTACATTACAAAATATATATATATATATATATATATATATATATATATATATATATATATATATATATATATATATATATATATATATATATATATATATATATATATATATATATATATATATATATATATATATATATATATATATATATATATATATATATATATATATAGATTGGAATTTTGCATCATCCAGCTCTACTTCCAATTGTTGGTTATGATCCATACAACAACAAATCAACAGAAATATCAACTGCTGCAGACCTACATTTATGCAAAGATAAAAAAGTTGTTTTGTTGCAAATTCGCTCACCCTTGATAAAGGTTTGATGAAGTCTTTGTTGTTTTACATATTATTTATATTAATATGAAATTGTTGGTTAAACCATTGGATGTGGTTGTCTGCCATTGCATGTTTAGTTTATATTTTATGTAGTTTGGGGGTAATATATTTTGTATGTTTGATATGTATTTACTTTAGTTTGACAGGAGTAGTCTTGGTAGATCCTTGTTGTCTGTTTTTCTTATGTTGAGTATTAAAATGTATTAGACCTAAATGTCAGAGGTCTTTTAACCCATTGGTGTTTAGTAAATGAAATTATGGGCTTGTGTTACTCTGTATTTTTGTTTATTTATCAAAAAAGAATTAAGTTTTCATCTCACAAGCATTGCCCAATTCAAGGAGAGGAGCTTCTATGAACTGTATGAGAGATCAAACCAGCGCCATCAAGCACTTCGAGTCACAGTGTTGGTTAATCAAAGAAGAAATTTTATAACTTTATAAAATAATAGCTATATTTTTATTATAAGGTAGAAAAGGAGAGCTTTTTGAAGGAGTTATCCAGCTGGGTATCAGATTGCGCCTTCAGGAGTGCCATTGTCTTGAGCTCATCCCATGCCCAACTTCGTTTCGACGCCCAGATGATTGGGTCACAGTTCCGGTATATTTGTAATGAATTTCAGCATCCTGATATTGATAGATTAAGGTGAGATGGGTTTGATATAGTAATCATAATATACTGATGGGGAGGTTACATAAGTTATCTCTAATTTTGAACTATGAATTATTATCAATTCTTTTAACACAATCAAAGGGTGAAGACCCTTCCTGGGAGTGGGTGTTGGTAAAGATTAGTGTAATAAATATAGAGGTTTATGTAAAAGCTAGAACCTTTTTTTTTTTTTTTTTTTTGCCATCTTTGTGCTTGCAATATTTAATTATATGAAAGAGAAATGTGAGTAACATTTATTTTCTTTCTTTATTGAACTCTTCAGGGAGGTTGGTGGGATTGAGATGGAGGAAAGAGAGGATGATTGTGGTGTTAAGAAGAGAAGACTTCCTGGAGGAGGGTTTGCTCTTAAATTCCTAACTTTAAGGTAAGAACTAATTTGTTTAAATTGTTTTGTAGGACTTTTAATCCTGTCCATAATTTTTATTAGCATTGAGACGGGTTTCCCGTTGGGACATTGCCTCAAATTTTTAGATAATTTAATACAATTATTGTTTATGTTTAACTTATTTTTAAGTTTTGTACTTTTTCGTTAATTGTAACAAAATTTTATGAAAAGATTGAAATTTTATTTGGAGTTGAAATAGAATTTGGAGTTGGGTACCGTGGAATATATTCTCGGAATTGGAATCAGGAATCCAAAATTAGTCGGAATCGTACTCGGAACTCACTGGTGGATTATTTTGTAACAATTCCATTGCCCTGATTTCAAGGTAAATCAAATAGGGATCCAATTTAAGCAACTCAAGTTTTGGGAACTTATACAAAACTATATAATTTTTTTTTTTTTTTTTTGGTAGAAAAGGTTAACCAAATTGAAATATAAAAATTAATTTTCGAATCTATCCAAACTTTTTGGTTAATATTTAATATTAATCTTTAATTTACTTGCTTGCAACAACTCCAGGGTCAATATTAGAAACTTTTATGCCTAGAGATCTCGAGAACTCTAGGGGAAAGAGTTTAGAGGCTAGATGGCAGAAGATGCTAGTTGCCCTTAAAAGAGTAAAGACTCTATCTAGAAATGTAATAAACAAGTACTAGCATCTTGTATAGAACTGAATGATGAAAGAGTTTCGAGGTCAGAAAGAAGATACTAATTCCACCGACAGGGTGAAGATCCTTCCTGGGAGTGGGTGTAGATGAAGATTAGTGTAATAAATATAGAAAACCCACTTGAAAATTAGATCAAATTCCAAGAATTACACGCTAGCATCATCCGGTACACTGCTTTTGAAAGCGTACAAATCACATGAAATGGGGAATACTTAAGAATGGAAGAGTATTGTAGACTACCAGTAGAGCACATGTAAGAATGAGTATTGTGGTTAGAATTGGGGTGGGATTATTAGACAGAGAAAGAATGTGACTGTGTAGAAAGATTAATCACACGAACTCTCTCCTTTAAAAAAGTATGTGACTAATTATATTAAAAGAGAAGTGACATTGGTAATCCCAGTAGAAAAAAAAGTGGTTTTAACCATTTGACTACTAAAGAAAGATAGGAGAAGAATAGTGACAGAAGAGGGAGTTCTATAAGTGAAGTCACCACAGATATATGATGTGTACTCCACACGATTATGACATCATCCTTTTGCAGAACAAGTAACTGGGATGACGTTAGATTTCTGAAGGTGCCTCACTAGTTATGTAGTGAAAGAAGCAGTGAGATTCTTCCAAGAATAGTAAATGCCAAGAATATTTTTTGACAACGGAAGATTGAAATCTTTGAGTTTTTTGAGTTTTTGAAGATGGTGATTATGTAGTTTTGTGATTGGTCACATCTAGTAGATATTTAAAGGGATTGAACTTTTGAGTTATTGAAATCAACCATGTTATATGTGTCCCAATGAGAATTATCATGAGAGGTCAGTTGCTCTCAAGATCACCTATAAGCTTTGCTTGCTTTGTTTGTTTTAAAAGGAATAAGCAATTAAAAGTAGTCATCCTCATAGGTTTGATTAGGAGATGAAGTAACAATTACAAAGGGAAAGGAGAAGAGGTTTGAGAAACATTATTTTTAGATTTAAAGGATTAACAGTGCTTTAAGAGCGACCGGAAAGGAAATCAGAGATACTGAAGGAGGGAAGTTGGTGTTAGGAACACTGTTTTACAATCTTTTTTTCCCTCTCATATATATATATTAGGTTGGCAGTATAAAGGCTTGAAATCTATTACAACCTTATACTTAACACTTAGGGTAGAAAGTAGTACTAATTATTATTTTAGTAGAATTTGTTGTAGAAAATCTTATTAAATAAGATCATAACTATACGTTAATTAATATCTTAGGTTTTTTTTTTTTTTTTAAACTTTAAATTTTTATTTTTCAGTAAAATTCCAACAATAGTTCTCACAAAGTTCGTCGACGAAGGGGATAATACCAACGACGCTTTATCCGTAGTGTCTTTCCTAAATAATTGGGCGCAGTATTTGGCAAGTATATTATTACTTTGAAATTAAAGGAAATTTATGATGATAGTTATTGTACTTATTATTATTATTTACAGGAGTCACCAAAGTGGAAAAAACCTTTTTCTTGGAAAAATTTATTTGGGGCACCTCCGCCTTTAGCTTTGTATTAATATTAATAAACTATTTTGGATTCTTCCGTTTTATTTAGCATTTTTGTAGTATTTTTTATCATTTTGGACTATCACGGTGGTGGAAACTTCAAAGTAAAACAAACTATAGAAAATATTCGTTTGAATACGAGTGATCTATTTATTTCAAAGTTTTCTAGTTCATGTTTGAATGTTGATAATCTTTCATTATATATTTTGACTTTATAGAAATTTTCACTAAAAATGTCCATTGACCAGGATTTAGATTTAGTAATTTTTTTTTTTTTGTTTGTTTCAAACTGAGAAAGTTTGTAGTAAACTGGTTTAGAAAGGATAATAAGTAGAGCCTTGAAGACTTACAAAATTGTCTACCATTACACAAACTGCAGACGCTGCTCTTGTTTGAGGGAGACGATTCGATCCCACATGCAGATCCTATATACTAAGTTCCTCTCCTCGAATAAGACAACGAAATGCAAACTTTTATTCTTAAAAAGTTAGGTAGAGGGAAGTAGTCTCGTCAAAATCGAGAGAGAGACTCTCGGGTATACACCTATAAATATTTACTATTATTTTGTCGATAAACCATAAATTAAAATATTTCACACCGATTTTCAGACTCAGACGCCGATGTTATCTAACCTGTCTCCCGAGTTCTAAAAATTTAATGATTATGAATTAAAGCTACTATGCAAGTCAAACCACCTTAAACCAAATTTTAATGAATTAAATAAGAAATCTACCACACTAGAACTATACAAATTAAAATCCGAATTATATCCAAATTTGCCACAGTAAATATTGAAACCAGCTGCATTTAAAAACTACCACAAGAGGTTGCAGAGTTAGGGATTACAAAAACTACCACCACTAAAACCAAATCTACCACAAGAGGTAGAGTCAGGGCATCCAAAAACTACCACCACCACTAAAACCGAATCTACCACAAGAGGTTGGAGATTCCAAGAACTACAACCACTAAAACCAAATCTACCACAAGATGTTGTAAAGTTAGCGTATCCAAAAACTACCCCAACCACTAAAACCAAATCTACCATAAGAGGTTGTAGAGTTAGGGCATTAGTGATGGAGCCATGTAAAAAATGTGGCATTCTACAACCCTGACTGACCATTAATTAAAGCCCGAACTACCCCCTAAAACCTTCAAAATCTACTTCACCAACCATTAAAACCAAATCTACATCGAAAACGTACCACACTTGAACCAGTAACCCCAAAACTAGTTCCATACAGGATCTACACAAGTATTAAAACTAAAAATCTACCACACTATAGTAGTACCACTAAGACAAAAAGGAATTTTTTTTTTTTTTTTTGAAAAGAAACGAATTTTAATTTGACAATTTTTTATTGAATGTATTT